>JASSUY010025526.1:0-14295 GCA_032466535.1 Forpus xanthops
TAAGGGTGGTGAGGCACTGGAATGGGTTGCCCAGGGAAGTTGTGAATGCTCCATCACTGGCTGTGTTCAAGGCCAGGCTGGACAGAGCCTTGGGTGATATGGTTTAGTGAGAGGTGTCCTACCCATGGCAGGGAGGTTGGAACTAGATGATCATAAGGTCCTTTCCAACCCTAACTATTCTATGATTCTATGGTAAGTTTTCTGATGAAATGACCTCTATGGCCTTAACAAAAACTATGTCAGATGATAACCTCGCCTACATACATCATAGGCAACTCTAGAATTATAAAGTCTTCCATTAGATTTCTAGGATTTCCGCAAATAGCAAGAATAGTATTCCTCTATGACCACATGCCTACAAAGCAATTTTTTGTTTTGTACATGGAATAAATTTTTTCACTTTAAGTCAAGTCCAGGGAATAGTTATGCACATTATTAAACATGTCAAATAAAATAAAGAAAAAAAGCCAGACTGATGTTTTCAAAATTATCCATCTATTTTATACCTACATTCTCATTTTACGAACTATAAATAGCACAATTCAAAATTAAGTCAATAATTATCCAGCATTACTGAATACGATGAGTTATTTAGAAATATTAATAAACAAAAATTCCTGACTAAAATAACTGTGACTTTTCTGAACATCCTTTTTAACTGTTAGGCTTTTCTCATAATTTTCCCATATAGTCACAAGAAAAGGTATGTTTCTCATAGTGCTACAGCAATAACATTCAAGTGGTTTTGTGAAGCTGAGAAATCTGGTGAACATATTGCTACACTTGTTAAGAAAACTGATATTCTAATCTTTTGCTTCCTTACCATAGGATATGCCCACTGAGCCTTCCCAGAGCAATGAAGGATGAATTTGTAAATACGACTATATGAAAAAGGCACAGCATCAAGAATTTATTATGATTGACAGAAAAATGATCTTTATGATGCACATTACTTATATTAAGGGTGGGAAAGGATATAAATTTCCATGAGATATGAAGTATGTCATTTATGATTTCATCATATTCACTGGAGCATAATACTGGTACTCAAATATCATACTGCATTCCAATATATCAACATCAAAACTAAACTGATACAGTTCAGTGGCAATGTATAGTTGGGGCCACCATCTCACTGAAGACTGCACTGCAACATAGGAACAAAAGCAAGCTTAAAAAGTTTAAATGTAAAGAACCTCATAGAGACTGATAGGAAACTGGGTTTCAGCCAATTTTGAGAAATAAATTAGCAAAACCAGACCTCTTTCTGATGCGGAAGAAAGCTCCAACATCATTTTTTCTTCAAAGCTGTTCCTCAGTGCTGCACACATCATGGGACACTACAACTACTATGAATAATGTGTTTATGACTCTGTATTAACTTATAGTTACTTTTCAAATGCCATTTAAGAGATGAAATACTATAAAATAATTTTGCTATTGCAGGAGAAAATAAACAGACATTTATCAGTATAAATTTATTTTTATTTATGTCAAATGGCATTTAACAGTCCTAGTTAAGATCAGGGTTCACAATATTACCCACTGCACAGATGCACAGAGAGGAATATACCTTTAGGGTCTTACAACTACAGACAATGGACAAACAATTGGAAGAGGAGAGACCCAACCATGACATCTCCAAGTGATTCCATTGCCACATGAAAGACATTTCAATCAACATGACCACTCAGTTCTTTTCTTCTGACACTATGAAAAGGAGTGCTCAAAAGTTTGCTGCAGTGAAGCGAATGGTCGTATTGCAAACAGTCAACTGGAAATCAAAGTGGGAAAAAACTGAAAATAACAACCAAAAGAAGCCTCAAGAAACATACTAAAAAGTAAATACACCAGTTATATAGAGAGCACAGTGACAAATGCTGACATCAGTGAGTCTGGTAAGAAAATTCCTATTTTTCTGAGCCATGCAGCTCTACTTCCAAAAGTCCTACTTTTAAAGATGTGTTTGAATTGTGTTGTTATTTCTAAGTACAGGAAAGCAAAATAGTTATAAACATTAACAATTACTGTCTATGGCATGCTAGTAATAAATACCTGAAAACATCTGTTCTCTATTTTTGTTCACACGCTAACACAGTTGTCTTGTCTCTCTCCATAAATCTCATGCAGTGACTCTGAAGATCCATCACCCATGTAACCTATGAAATAGCTTACACTAAGCTACTATAGGTTAGCAAGTCATAGGTAAGTATTGACAATTTTCTGTGTAGTCAAAATTTAATCATGGGAAAATATATACAGGGAAGACCAGATGTGTAAAACTTTCTTGCGAACAGATCTCAATGAAAAATCTAAGAGTTCACTTTGAACATTTAGTTCTCAAACATACACCGGCTACAGGTCCTTTGGTTTTTTTAATGTGAAACCCAAATGAACGCCAATTTCTTAATACCTTCTGATGAATTTTCATTCTAAGCAGACAGCTGAAACAGAAGAAAGTACTCTCCAAAGAAAACAAACAAAAAAAAAAACCCGGAAGAGTGGAATTAAGAGTGCAAAACACCTTTTAGAGGACTATATTGATTTCTCAGTGCACAGAATTATCATCAGGAAAAGTAGCTGTATTAGCAATTTGTATGTTCAAATCCCATTCATGTGCTCAAATTAAAATGTTTATTTGAGTGTAGAAGCATTGGACTAATGGTGTTACAAGCTACATTTTCTATTTAGTGAGATGCTTACACACTGATTTATCAACAAAGCTAAACATAGACTATGCCTACAGTATAGTTTTCAGGTTCAAAAATACTAGCCATTGGCCTTGATCAGCATTTCTTAAGAGACCTGAAGGCAACAGTTTCGAGAAAACTGGAGGGATTATGTTTTTCATTACAGAAAGTCTTCAGAAAATGAAAAGGAGAGAAGGGAAGGAGAAGGGACAGGAGAGAACAGATTTCAGATAATGTTGTTAATATATGTAACTGTCAAAGCAGAAATTAATGCCTTATTCTTACAGAACTGTACCTGCAGAGATACCACAGAACAAACATGCACCAATACCAACAGCAGCTTCAGAACAAATGAAACAAGTACCACTGCCAAAACATATTCAGCAGCTACACTGGAGACAGCTTTCCAAATGGCAAAAAAAAAATATTTGTGGGAAGAAACTAGTTAAACTATGAAACTCTTTCTCAACACAATTATGGTTTGAAGCTCATGGTATTAGAAAATCAAATAGAGATCTATCCTTTAAAATCCTCACAGGCTCTTTGTTCTAGCTGACAAACTATCCATTTTACCATTTGGCTGATACAGATGCTTAGTAGGGTCTTGAATGTGACAATACAAAAGCTGATAGTGAACCTGAGTGTCATGTTAAGGGAAGATACCGACTTTGGCAAACATAAGCTGACTAGGTATACACATATATCATATTCTGGCACACATTTTACATCATCTGCAACACTGTTGAAGACAGAATGCAAACAAGCATCTCTCTGCAAATACAATGTTAAGACATCTCCCTCCCTTACTTTGCACTAACATGATTCTGACACTGCACGTGACCAATAATACTCAGAGATTAAATTATGCCAAGAAAGTACAGGAGGAAACAAACCAGTCAGAAGTTTTATCCTAGCTATTAAATACTTCAATAAATACTTCAAATACAATACTTTTTGCATAAGGCAAAGCTGACGCACAGGTGCCAGCACCTAGATACCAGAGAAGTTTTTACACTGACCATCTTTGAGTAAACCAGCTCACTGCTGCTGCCAAGCACACACCAGGCCCTGTGTCTGACTGCACCTGAGCTCAGGAAGCACATAGGGTCTTCAGCCAAGCAGAGCCCCGAATGTCCACAGCTCCATTTCCAGACCCTTCTCCTTTTGCTATTTCAAGTGACAACTGCAAGCTCCTTCTGGGTTTGCTGGAGTTATGCTTGGAACACAATAAAAAGTGAACTTATTTAAACTCTTTAAATTGCTATTTAGATACAGTGCTATCAAAGTGGTCAGGGAGCAAGGTGTTAGGACACCTCTGGCTTTTAGCCTACCTCTTAAACAGCCCTCTGCAAGCACAGCTTTGGGAAAGCCATCTTTAAGTATTTCTAGTCCAAGACCAATCATTAAGCAGACAAAAGCTTGCAGGAACGATCCACTTAGAGCACTTTAATTTAGCTATAAATGGTACTTTTCAAAACCACACACTTGCCTTGTCACAAGTGCATAAAATTCAGAGGGCTTCATCCACAGCATGACTAGAGACTATTTGATATTTGAGGCTCTGGTGTTACTAGTATGAGAAAAATAAAAAAAAAAGGAGCCTCTGCCTACTTCACTGAATCCAGATGTTGCAAATGTCAGTCTCTCCATTAGTTAAATTCAATTCCAAGTTAAAATTAAACTGGTATTGAAGGATCACTTACACTTGGCTTCAATTTTATCATATACATCAGCTTGCAAGCAAGGCAATTGACAAGGTAGAGTTCACATAAAGTTACAACTGGCTCTTCATTCAGAAGCAGCCAAAAAGCATCTGTGACTTCTCAATGAAGTGCCAGTCCTTTCAGGATGATGGTCTTATCACATGTGCCCACACTTCCATGATTTCCATATTAAGGTCACTCCTCAGAAAGCTCTTCTTTCAGATCATTTGGAAGCCAGGCTGGGCCATAAACAGTGCACTGGGCAATGAATTGCGTATCGGTCCGGCTCCTCAGTGATGATTTCCCAGTTATCCACAGGAATAGACCTGATGGCAACACTAATCATAGAATCATAGAATAATTAGGGTCGGAAAGGACCTCAAGATCATCTAGTTCCAACCCCCCTGCCACGGGACATGGGCAGGGACACCTCACACTAAACTGTATCACCCAAGGCTCTGTTCAACCTGCCCTGAACACCGCCAGTGATGGAGCATTCACGATTTCCTTGGGCAACCCATTCCACTGCCTCACCACCCTTACAGTAAAGAACTTCATCCTTGTATCCAATCTAAATCCTACACTCCTTACTCCATGCTTACCAACAAGCCCTACTTGCTCAGTACAAAGTACTTAAACACCTAGACAGCAGGCAAGGTCAGCAAAAAGCCTACTTTTCTTAAGCTTACTATCCAATTTAATTCCTAGATTAAGGCTTTTTCTATAGCGGTTACCTGCTTTCAGAAGAACAGCTGAGCTAGCACAGACCACAACCTGTAGTTGCAGCAATGCTTGCAACCAACAGTCCAGCTGTCATCCCACTAAAGCTGAAAATGTTTTCCAGAAAAAAACTGTATCTAACTTTCATCCTTCCCATATCACTTGTCTGTAGGGACAGATGTTGGACTGCATGTTTCATTCTGGTAATTTTTGGGAGGTTGCATTTATCCAATGTGCATCTAGTTTGTTATATACAGTTCACATACTGATAAGCTCCCAACAGTTATTTTCATAAGACGCTCTGGAAAATAACTTTCCCATGCTTCCATTCCTGTCTGCATGCTGCTCAACTGGGCTGTGTGTTCTGATTTTTCAGAAGAGTCATCAAAAATCACAAATTAGTTTGGGTTGGAAGGGACCTTTAAAGGTTGTCTAATCTAACCCTGCGACAGTGAGCAGGGACATCTTCAACTAGATCAGGTTGCTCAGAGCCCAATACAGCCTGACCTTGAATATTTCCAAGGATGGCGCATCTATCATCTCCCTGGGCAACCTGTTCCTGAGTTTCATCACCCTTTTTGTAAAAAATTTCTTCCTTATACCTAGTCTAAATCTCCCCTTTTTTAAATCATTACCTCTTGTCTTACTGTGACAGGCTCTTGTAAAAAGCCCCTCTCCATCTTTCTTATAATCTCCTTTTTAGCACTGAAAGGCTGCAATAAAGTCTTCTTGGAGCCTTCCCTTCTCCAGGCTGAACAAATGCAACTCTCTCACCTGAATAAATTTCATTTTAACACCAATGCATTGAAAACAGTAGCAACAGAGAAATGCCGTATCTCCCAGAATTACAACGAGGAAAAAACAAAGAAGATAAACATTATAAAGGAGAGAAAAAACGAAATAGAAAATGCGACTAATACTCCCCCAAAATGTAACTGTTCTGACTCTGGTAAACCCCTGAGACCTGTACATGCACGACAGTGGGATTTAGGATCCTGAGTGTGGTGTGTAACACATTGATGAGATAACTGAGAGGGTTGTACCATAATCACAAGACAAGGGCACTGATTAAAGGAAAAATAACAAAATAAAACAAAAAAAAACCCAACCAAACCCAAGCATACAAACATCAGATACACATTATAGACACATGTATCATGCAATTTTTAACTACTAGGTTCACCTCCTGGCTTAAAGACAGGGTCCACAAAACAGGATTCACTTTGTATGAGTTTTTTTCTATGTTTCTATTGCAAATAAAACTTGCCATATACTATCGATCGAAGAAACATATTATTGATAATGCTAGCTCTTCAAATAAAGCTTAAAACATGCATTGACTTCTGTCAGCCTAAAAGCTTAAACATTGGGTGTGAGAGCATGAAGTGAGGGGAAAAAAAATACCATTTCTAGCCATGCCAAAATCCCCATACTGTAGAAAGCACAAAGTCTTGTTTGGCTACAAACATAAATTAACTTACACTCTTGTGTCAAAAGGATTATCTTTACTCAAAGCCAATATTCGGGGACAAAACATGAGGCCTACTTTGAACAATGAGAAAACTACCAACAGAAACACCACTTGGCACTGGGAAAGACCTTTTCCTCTAGGAAAAAAAGTCTTGCGAATGAGTTCTCAGCTCACCTGCTACCAGATCTTAACAGGAAAAGGTTATCAGACTATTCTGACCACCTTTTTCACAAAAAAAAAAAAAAAAAAAAACAAAAAAAAAAAACCCAAAAAATTAATTGTTCCAATCAAAATAGGATGTGACGCTGGAGGCAGTACTGTCACCTGCTATGAGCATAGCAAACTTTTAAGAGACGTTTTGACATTCAGCATCAGCTGTTCTCTCCGAGTTTTTTCTAATTGGGCCACTTTCTCATCACCAGACATGCCAGAACAGTCAAAAAAAAAAAGACCTCTAAGTCCAGTATGATCCACCTGGAATGGATATGCTGGGTTTTCTTTTTAATAATCATGACTGTTAGTATACGGCAGGGAGCACTGCAAAGCAAGATGTATCTGCTGACTTGGGCAGCAAGGAGACAAGTTTCCATCTTGTTGGCTGGAAACAAGAACATCCATTCCCATTCTCTTTGAAGGGCAACCACAGAGATATTCTTGTTTATTATGACTCTTTTTGCAAGTTTCTACTTCAGCCACAAGATGTTAAGTTCAAGATGAAGCATGTAGTCACAGCTGCAGTACTAATGTATTTTAAAATCAATGTAGGTGTATTTTATTAGCCTATGGACTGAACAGCAGAAGATTTGGATTAGTCACTGCTTAAGTCCATCTAGATCTCAGCTACGGTGGCTCTATCCTCCAAATTGCCATTCACTTGCACCAGAACCACATCCATTTGGTCAGGCAGCCAGCTGGTTCTTGGAACTAATCCAATGAGTGAAAAATATTTATCCTTTGTTTGAAGAAATTAACCCCAAGCATGACTACCAGAAGGTTACTGCCAAAGAGAAAATGGGAAAGGAAGATTGAACTGCGGCAATCCCTGCAGCCTGAGCAGCAGACAGCTCTGCTATCTAAATAGGAGAAAATCACTTACCAAGGGACAGGCAGGGGCTGGGATGGAAACCCCTGCAGCAGCTGCAGGTGTATTAGACAAGGGCAGTGACACAGAGCCAGCACAGAATTTTCCAAGCCTACTCCTTAGATTTTTTTTGTTTCTGAAAACCCTCTAGAGATTCTTTGCCAACAACTATTTCAAGATAATCAAACTGAACAAGTAATTGAGATCAAGTTGACTTTGTTTTCCTTCTAGGGTATCTCACAGTGCATGACTGAGGTAGAAATCGTCTGCTCTGTGTATTTTTTTGGCAGCACTGAATACATTACCTGAGATTAGTAACATACTTTTCTGCCTTATCTAGTTGTCATAAGAGAAAATATTAATAGCCTACTGCAGTATATGATCAATCTTAAACAAATTACTAACTTCCAATTCTTTCTGCTTCCAAAGTAATAAAGAATTTCATTAAACTAAAACTCCCAAGAAGCGTTTTCACAGTCTGCCACAGAAGAACACTTGTGTTTTGTACAGGAGAACACGATCAGAGAGAACCCTGTGATTCAGAACAGTAAAAATCAACAAGATCAGAAACACTAATCTCAAAAACTGTGGAGAGTAGAAGGGGAAGCCGTTATAGATAAATCAAATTTATGCTTTGGTCTTCAAAAGACACAGATAAAAAAAGTGGATGCTCTCCCAAGACAGTCTATTGGCTCAGATCTCATTTTAAGGCCTCAAAAAAAGCACATTTCTTTCTCAAATGTCTATTGGCACATGCATAATATTGCATGAGCCCCTTTTGTGGGACTATTTGAAACACAAAGTTACTTTTGACTCACTTGTCTTACGTAAATTCACAGTCAAGTGCCTCCTCTGAAAAAGACTAACACAAAAATTAAAAGGCACAGGACATCAATAGATATGAAGCAGAAGAAAGCTAGAAAAATTGGAGGTGGGTGGAAGAACGATCTCATTCCTTTTCATACATAGTGCTCTAGCAGGAAATACACTATCACAATATTTAAGTAGAAGATAGATACTCTAACCAGCAACCAGAGAAAAAGAAAGGAGGAAAAAAAAAAAAAAAAACAAAAAAAAAACCACAGGTACACTTAAAACCTGCACTGTTTTCTCACATCAGTACTAAAACAGGCTGTGTAACAATTCTGTTACACAGATGCCACATCTGCGGGGTCACAAAACAGGTTTTGACAAATCCTGATCTGGTGAAGATCATCACAGTTGTACTGAATGCAAGATGGTCATTCAAGCAAATTTAAAATAAATCCAGTATGTTTACATTTCCTGTAAGAAAACAGAGAATCATAGCATAGTTGGGGTTGGAAGGGATTAACCTTAGATTAACCTCCCCTCACTACAAACATAAAGATCACTGATTTAAAATTTATTTTCTAGAATTGAGATAAACTTGACTGGAATTTTTCTTTTCTGAAATGGCATTAGTTACTTTAAAAATTGGGTTTAAAGACCACAGGTCTCTTGCCATACCTCTGATTGTAATGGGTAGTACAAAGAAACATTTTGCCAACACATTAGAGATGCATTTTAATCTGAACGTCTGTTCATTAGACACTTCTATCAAATCCCTCTCAGCAGCAACAGCACCAAAGGGATTTTTTGCATTTTTCTCTAACCCACTGTGGAGAAAATTTATCAAACAGATCTATTTTAATTAGATTTAAAAAAACTGAGAAAATATTGCTATTATTAATACCAAGACATGAAAAAAAATCCTAATGATACTGGGTATCACTTATTATTGGATATTTGGATACTGGATGACTGAATGCTCTCCATTTAAAAAAGATTAGACAGATAGATAATAAATGTCACACCCCCTACCACCATCACTGGTCCACTGTCTGTGTCTCACAAACAGAAAACAAGCCTCTTGAAGATCAAGGCACCCAAATTATCATTTTTTAAGACTACAGGCTAACAAGGTTAACATTTTTCTCAGACTGACATACAATTTTTTCTTCTATTGAAAAACCAAAAAGAGCATTCTCCACAGATTCTCTCAGAAATACTGAATTAATCAAGCAATTGGCATTTAGGAGATTTCAAATCGCAGCTAAAAATTCAGTATTGCCATCACAGTGAAATGTGACTGAGGGTCAACTGAAGAAAGAACTTACATTTATTTCACTACTTTGAGATTATTGCAGACATTTGTAACAAAAAACATGAAAGATTACTGCAATGCAGTTTTTGACAGATAATATTTCCTGTCGAGACAGAACAGAAAGAACTGTAAAGCTTCAAGATTGTAATCGTTTTGTACATTTCTACGCACAAAGTACTTTTCTAAGCAAAATATTTCACCCCTGCAGCTGCTATCTCTTAGATGTACTGCCATCCTTCATCTTCATCCTCCTACAACTAGGAAGGAAGGATGAAATGAAAAGACAAAGTTTTCAATCTTAAGGCAAGAAAGTTTTATACACCATTGCAGGAAGAGATAAAAGAATCCCATGTGCATTACGAGTTTGTGCAATTATATCAACAATAAGAGACTGTGTAAGTTGCTTCCTTTCCTGATTTGGCATTCAAGACATGCAGGCATTTGAAAAACCATGCTATAAAACAAATAAGAATTTATATGAGCTTTTACTGACAGATGTCCCTCAACAGGGGTCAACACCAGGTTGTTCTTCCCCACCCCAGATTCGCATTCTGCTCTTATCTGATTTAGTATCTTATTGTTCTGCTGTACAAAAGAATTATATACATTTTAAATACCAAGACAAAGGCTTTGTATGAATCTCTAAAGCTGCAGTGGCCCTGATCCAAGCTTATCTGCACAGACTTCATCTGAAAGCTTGAAGTTTGGGTAAAAAAGCCTGATGGCATGACGCAACTGAGAAATGCTATCCAAAACAGAGTGGATGTGAATAAAGCAATGAGGCAAAACTTACAAGGAAACAGGAGATGCAAGAACTCTTATGGATATAGGCTTTGTAAGGTTTCTCTGGGGAAAGAATGTTTGAGGTTCTATCAAAAAAAACACAACAGAGGGAGCACCAGATGAGACTGGAACGTGATCTTAAGAAGTGACAGTAGGTAAGCATAAGAATAACTTTTAATGAAAGTTTTCATCCTCACAGAAAAGTAACCAGAGCAAAATTAAGGCCAACTCTGGTCGCTCTAGCTTAAATCTTATTAATTTCTCAAGCTAAAATAGATACATTCTAGATAGATGCTGATGCAAGCAATTCTTCCATTCCCACACTAAGAATCTGTTCTGTAGTCACATCAAGTACTGCTTCATAAGGAAAAACACACACATGTTCACCTTTCATTGACAGATCACAACACTCTTACAGTCTTTTACTACAAGAGTAGAAACAGTTCAAATTAATCTAATTTTTAACAGAGTGAAAAACACAGGCAGAATTTTGAAAATGAAGGCTTACAGAACAAGAAATCAGGATTTCAGGCATTGAATGTGTATGGCCCTCTCTGAGCAGGCACTTTGGGTGCTCACGCAGGTCCCACAAACTCTGCAGTTTGAAGAATTAAAGTGATCCACAAGCAAATACATTGCTTGTATTTCAATTTTTCTCTTCAGTCTTGAGCAGACTTGAGCCTTGTAAGACACGACCGCCAGATACAAAACACTCTTTCATACCTAATGCTTCCTTAGCAAAATCTGACTTGGCTTGCAAAACCTATTTTTTTTACATGTCACTTTTTGGGGTTTTCTTTATATGTCACTTTTCTCTCCCTCATATGTATTTTAATACATCTATAAAATACACATATGCATTTACACAGATATAAAAATTATACATATACAGATGTCTCACACTCTTTTGCCTTTTGCATCAATTTGAAAAAGGTAGTCTTTGGCGAATAAAGTCCTGTCAAAACACATCTAATGGGTACCAGTTCCTAGAATTTCTTACTCAGAAGCACTAAAACACTTCACATGCTGGGACCTCTTCACAATGAAGTGTGCTGTAAACCGAAATTAAGTATCTAATGCACCCATCTGCTATTTACAGGTTTATCCATTTGCAGCAGCAGTTATCAGTGACTGCTATCAACTCTGCTAACCACGGCTGACCACCGTGCTTCACCTAATACCCACCATGCGTCCCCCAAGTATGTGTGCGGCTGCCAACTACAAATTCTTGTCACTAATTGGTTTAAAATTAAGAGGAATACGACGATAATCAGGCATTTCTTGTCATTCGATGGAGCTTCCGTTTTCCTGAAGGGCGACCAAGCTGGTGATTGTCCTCCCCAGACAAGGGAGGGAGGTCAGCGTTAGGTGGGCCAAGGAGGGCTCCAGCCCACCGGCCCTAGGCACAGCTACCCCGGAAGAACTCGAGGCTGCGGCTCAAGGGCTGGAGGCCCCACCCTGGGGGGAATCCAGCACATCCTGACAGGGCTTCAAAGCAAGGCATCGGCAAGAGGAGAAGCAGGAGCTGAGCCCCACCAAGGCCCTCCATAGCGGCCTGCGTACCCTCCGTGCCCCCAGCCCGGCGAGAAGCGCGGCTCAGGCGAGCGGCTGCGGGCAGCCTGCTGAGAGGAGGAAGAGGAAGAGAGAAGGATGAAGAGGGCAAAGAGCAAACACGCACCTTCCTGTGCGGATCTGGCGGCGGCGGCAGCAGCACAGCCCCCTCCTCAACCCAGCCGACTCTCTGGAGACGGGGGAAGGAGGAGCCGCGGAGGGGCTGGAAGGGGTGGGCCGCCCCGAGGCCGCCTGAAACCGAGTGGAACCGGTCTGGAGGCCTGCAAGCACCCCGGGCCGGTCCTGCATTGCCGGTGGCGCCGGGCGAACCCCCCTTATCCGGCCGTGGTGCCTCGTAGGCTCTTTTGAGACCAGTCGGGTCCCGACTTCTTGGGGAGGCCTAAAACCTCTGTTAATGCACCATCATCAGCACATCCCAGAGAGAAACCCCCTCCGTGTGGGGCTGCTTGCTGCGCTGGATTGCACTTTTGTCAGGGTGGGTATGTTAGTGGTGCAAGGACCTACAGGAAACGCAAGGTCAGGCTGGATGGGGCTTTGAGCAACCTGGTCTAGTGGAAAGGGTTCCTTGTCATAGAAGGGCAGTTGGAACTAGATGACCTTTAAGCTCCCTTCCAACCCAAACCATTCTGTGCTTCTGTGAAACAGATGAAGCAGGAAGAGGTTTTCCAGCTCCCTGCATGGTCACAGTGGCTTTTTCGCTGGAGACTTCTGACCATGGCAATACAGTATCAGTCACTGATGGTTTTCAGCTGTTTGAGAGCCATCACTGCCTTCACACTGTTGGGAACTGAAGTAGGGCCTCAGCTCCTCACATAGTGGCTTCCTGCACAAGTTACGTTATGCTTATTTAAATAAAGGTGTGACTTTTACAGACACTTAGGTAAATGAGTGCTATTTCTTCTGTAGATAAAATCTTAAAATACAAACATGGGTCTTGATCGTCAAACACTTAAATTTAACCTCTTGATTTATTTAGGTCAATGGGAGTACCCAGGTGCTTGCAGGTAAGCATCGTTAGAATCAAAGCTCTTGATGCATTTCCAAAAAGATGCTGTAGAAGGAAGACAGTGAAGAATTTTGCTCTAGTATTTAACACAGTACTCCTATATTAATGAACTTTATACCTAAGTGAAAAGACTGTAATAATGATGGCCTTCATTAGGAGGGGGTTGAAACGCATGTTACTATAAAATAATGGCTGTCCCTGCCAACCTGACTGCTCCATCCATTTATTTCAGGTGGCCCAGTTGCATTTTTCAGTGCACAATCTGTATGGTACGTTTTTGCAGCTGGAGCTGCGCCCTCTGTTACACAGATCAGGAAGCATGTTGGTGGGATGCAACAGTATGATTTTCTCAAAGTGACGCATTGAGGGTGTCATGGTTTAAGCCACACAATTCTGCTCACTCACTCCCCCCTCTTTCTTCCCCCATTCCCCAGGGGGGATGGGGAGGCGAATCAAAGGAATGCAACTCCCACAGGTTAAGAACAGTTTAGTAACTAAAGTATAATATAAAACCACTGCTGCTACCACCAATAATAATAATGACAAGGCAAATACAATGAAAGAATGCAAAATTTCTTCATTTGCGCCCTTTACAATTAAATCACTTTCCAAAACTAGTTTCTTGTCATTTTTTCCTGAATTATGTTCCTTTGTTAATCCTTCCACAGCCAGGGAGTAAAAAGAATGAGTGATAATAACCCCATCATCAAGTTGCCAGAAGGATGGAGAAATCTTGGCATGGCTATCATTAATCCCAGGTCAGAGAGAAAATAACACACTACTCATGTCTTATGTTGTCCTGGCTGAGAAGCAATAAATAAGAGCAAGTAAAACCTACAGCTCCATTCCCCAAGCCTTGTTAGCCAGCATGTATGAATGTGTTCATGGGTTTGAAACTTATCAATGCTTAGCCTTGGGAAGGGTATTTCCATCACACCCATCTCTTACATTATTTTCTTATATTTTGCATTATTCACTGAATGCATAGGCTTTTTTCTCCTTTAATTTGCAGGTTCCGGACTTCTGGATTGCAGTTCTTCCATCCTCAAAATTTTCATTGTAAATCAGGGAGAGGCTGGAGCTGAGGAGACCTGTGCTCAGTTTCCCAGACTTTGTAAGCTACTATAGTGGGCAAAATTCTAGC
>JASSUY010025527.1:0-35009 GCA_032466535.1 Forpus xanthops
AACACTGGTGTTATCAGCACTGTTCCCAAGCCGAAAACCAAAACCACAGTGCTACACCAGCTACTACTTAAAGGAGAAAAATGACTGCTGCTGCTGAACCCATGACAGTTGTGAAAATACTGTTTACAAAAACGTGTCATGGGCATGAGAACAACTTTCTGTTCCCCCTCCTTAGATGTAGTGCCCAAAACTCATTTTAGTTGATTAGTTAACTGCAAGATTTTAGTAAAATGTTTGCTTAATATTACTGAGTGATATCAATCAGCTTAACTCTAGCATATTTTCATATACAGTAACTAGAAAAAAGAAAGCTATTTTAATTGTAAGCTTTTACTCATAATATTACATTCTGCACTCTTCTTTATCAAACATTAAAATGAAAAAAAAAAATGCTGGGGGTGGCTGTCAGTGAGGATTTCAGGATTATTTTAGTGGGAAAATAAAGGTTTACTGTCCTGTAAAACAGCAGTTTCAGTTAAAGATTTATGGGCTGTTGAAGAAGGAATTTTAAACATACCCAAAGTGCATTCCTGTTCTCCTCACTCCCCGACTCCTTCGAATTGCCCACAAATGCATGCAAGATTTAAAATCATTTAGGCTTGGGATTTTTTTTTTTTCTAAGTCAATGAAGTTCTCTGATTTTCAGAAAGGCTTTAGAAAGTGGTCTTCTGTGAAAAATTATCTACTTTTTTTTTTGATGGGACTGTAAAAGAAAGAGCAGGTAATTTCTGGAGGTCTTTTGGTGGATTTTGAAACTACTCTGGTGATAAGAAAATGAAATTTAGTATATTTCTTGGACTTGGTGATAGTAAAAAGCACATTTTTTTCACTCTGCTGCCATTGAGCTGCATGGTTTGTAGGTTTGTGAGAGATTCTTTCTTCAAGTACACATTAAGATGCCGAACTTTTTATGACTTTATTTTTTTTAAGATGGACACAAAATTAGTGGAAGGGAAAATGATTTAGATAAAACCAATGAAGATAAATCTTGGCTTTGTTCTAAGAACAAAAAAATAATAAAAAAAAAAAGATATTTCAGAGCTTTTATCATCTCTTTTCTTGGGTTGAATGAAAAGTCTGTGAACTGAAAACACTTCTTCAATTCAAGTTCTTATAGCAAAGGGCCCATAACTAAGAAATACGTCTTGACTGTTAGGCTTTTATTTGCCAAATGAAAGGAGGACTTTTACTGCATATGTTGAAATACCCATATGCTTTTGGTATTTTTTTCACTAATAGGTGCTATTATATACAGCCATTCACTGAATTAAAATGGTACATACTCTAGGAGGTTTCTGGCAGCTAACTGATAAAGAACCTTATACTTAAGAGCATTTCTATTCCCTGCTGAATTTTAATACAATAGGCAAGCACTTAAATTATAATTTTCAAACTACCTTGTAAGTTATTTACCAAATGCTGATGAAATACCTGGACCTCTTCCATCTCCTTTTTCAAAGCGTTACCAGTGAAACATGGTCAGTGTAGGAGCTGTTGTTTATCTGCATTACTACTTATTTTATAAGGGCTGTCTGGTGTTCTAATTTTTTTCTTGTCTGAAACTTTGCCCGTACTTTTGATTTGTAATACAATACTTTCTTTCCCTACTAAGTTGTATTTTGGTAATGCTGCGCCCTATATGTTATTATACTGTCAGGGATACATTGTGACAGTCAACAAGAGAGAATGCTGAATTGCATTCATAGAAAGTCTTTGGGGAAAGTGAATAAAGGCTTTCTTTTCAAGTCAGTAGGGAAGATGAGCAGTTGTAAGGAAGAACAGTGGTTATTTAGAAAATGTCCCTCAATTAATGTGTTTCTCTGTCTTTTATGTGTTCTTACAAGAAAACTTGCTGTGTTTGTTGAATATTCTGTGTACTGCAAACCCATTAGATAATAGCCTACAATTTCATACAGATAGTAGAGGCAGTCTGATATAGTATAAACTCAGTGCAGACAATGTGTTTAAATTCTAATCTATATCGGAGTATAATTCATGAACCATGCTACAAGGATTAGGGGATCTTGAGTAGCTGCTGGTTTTTAATTGGAACTTGTATGGTTAGCTTTTAAAATTTGCCAGTTTATACCACAAAATTTCCCTTAATTAGTGAGGATTGTAAATCTGACAAATTGACATTGATTCTGAGGCAAAATTGCTCTATTGTGTCACTGATAGCAGCATTAGCAACATGGCCAGCCATGTTACTTACTCTTCAGGCACAAATCTTGCCTGGGTTGTGTTTTCCACAAATATTCCACAAATCTGGAGGCATGTATTGATCCTGAAACTATAATACTAATTACTATTAATTAACACTAACTTGCTTCCTAAGAGAAGTGATTGATTATTCATCATGTGACAATTTTGCATGAAGACGGAACACCCTTTGAAGTTTCTAGTACAGTTCAAGTGAATACTGGGGTTTGTTCGTGCTTTGTTTCTTTGTGGTAAGTGTTTTTTTTTTCCTGGAATTTCAGCAGCTCATTCTTCACCTAGAGTCACCACTGTTACTGATTCCTAGGCCTGCTGTGAAATTCATCAGTTTATCTGGAAGACAGGCACACTGGTGAAGACATGCTTCTAGGCAAATACATTATTCAAAAGTATTTTCCTAGCTTATGAAATGTATCTGGGTAGTTACTTGGTTGTTTATCTCTGTGCATTGGATAGCTGGCCTAATCTGGCTGCGAACCAGCAACCTTAAGTAGAGAAGCTCTTCTATCTTGTGAAACATCCAGGTTCATGAGACATTCAGTCTTCAAACAAAGCCAGCTATTCAGCTTTTCTTTCCAAATGACCAACAAAGTGTGATGGTGTTTTGAACTTCATTTATACCGTAAACAAAAAATGAAGTCTATTTTTGTCAGCACAAAAATAAGAATGTGGTGTAGTGATTAATGATTATGATTGACTCTCTGCAGGTTGTGACTTCATGCACTAGTGATTTTTTTTCTGTCATTATTCTGGATAAATTGCTACATTAAGCATGTAGGGCTTAGTCCATGTGGCTTGACAAGACCTAAAAGTTAGCCTTTATCTTTTTTTTTTTTTTTTTTTTCACTGATGCGCTTCTAATGCTAAATATGTAACTGGTGGTTTAGTCTGTTGAATTATCCAAGATGCTGACATATGAGCTAATTCATTAACTTCATTTAAAAACCTTAATTCAAATTAAAAGTGAAATAAATTGATAGTAAAATAGAAATAAATGCTTCAGATTACCTTTGGAGCTGCTGCCTTCTTGCATCAAAGTAGTTTTCATATAGCATTTGCTTAGCATCAGTTGCACAAATTATATCACTGAGTTATATACCAGTTGAAACCAATGAGCTCTTCTTGTGGTTCAAGCCTAACAGGCATGAGGTCTCTCACTCACTCCTCTCTCCCCACCCCATGGGCTGGGGAGGAGAAACAGAAGATGAAACCCACCAGTTGAGATGAGAACAATTTAATAGCTGAAATGAAGTTCAAAAATAACAGAAATAACAATAATAGGAAAAAGATAAAAGGAAGAGTGAGATTCAGGAAACAGAAGTGATGCACAGTACAACTGCTCACCACCTGCTGGCTGATACCCAACCTATCTCTCAGCAGCCAACTCTGCCCAGTTTATATATTGGGCACTAGGTACTGTGGTATGGTGGTTAGTTCAGGACAGCAGTTCTGGCTGTGCTCCCTCCTGGCTTTTTATGAACCTTCTCACTGACAGAGCATGGGAAATGGAGAAGTCCTTAATCAGGGTAACTTAGCAACAACTAAAACATCGGTGTGTTATGAGCATTATTCTCAGACTAAATCCAAAACATAGCACTGTCTAGCTATTAGGAAGAAAATTAACTCTTCCAGACAAAACCAGATCAGGTTAATGCTAAATATCAGTGTTTGTTATCAAGTGCAAAGACTGTTAACACTGGTCTTGAATAAATAGCAAGGATCAACTTCTTTTCTTACCCCAAACAGTAACTTCCAATTCCAGAAGCTGTATATGCAAAATATGTACTGTATTTCACATCAACTACATAGTATGTCCTTCATATCACACTGCTAACTGGATATTGTTGAGGTGATTCAGACTTTACTACATTGAGAAGAAAGCTGATAAAGATCTCACTGTAACCAAAATGGCAAACTCTCTAAAAAGCTTCTTTACCTGTTACAGTCTAATGCAGTTCAATGGTGTTCAATTTATATATTTAAAATGTGTTTTCTAAATTTTCTAAATTGTTATTACTTATATGTTGATAAGGGTGAGTGAATTAGTACTTCATACCAACTAGGATGACTTAGCTTGCCTGTTTCATGCAGATAGGAGGGAACTGATGATGTGCTTTTAATTGTATTCAGGAGAGCTGTGTTTTATTTTTGTTGTCCTTGGGACAGGTGGTCCAGGCAACAAACAAATACCTTGTTTGGTATAGAATCATTCTGCAGTTCATTCTCAATTTTGTTTGTGTGTTTTTTTGTTTGGGTTTTTTTTTTTCTCCTGGATTCGTTTTTCAAAGTTTAAGTATGTTTGATATGCTAATTTGAGTTTCTGTCACTATCAAAATGAAGGGAAGTGTGTTCCCATCCTTCTTTGCAATTTCATTGCAATTATTGTATTATTTATTTTTTTATCAGAACCTTGTTTTTCCTATAGAGTATTTTTAACCCAAAAGATAATTAACTTTTTAGATCCTTCGACAAATTTGGAGAAGGAGTTACAGTTCTGTATAACAAAGGAATTGCCTCTTCCAGCTACTGCTCCTCAAAATTTGGAGTTTAAGGTGAAGCTGACTCTTTCCTGGTAAGAGTAAAATATTGGTCTCTGAATATGCTCTAAATTCAGAGGAAAAAGATGGCTTTGTGTGCCATCAGGCTATCTAACCTTTGCAGGATCCACTGAACTATCCTTATTTCCAGCATATTGTGGCTGGCAATTATCAGAAGATAATGGGTTTTGTATGTGGTAGTTTTTGCTTTGTTTTCTGTTTAGCCCTCTTGCTTAAACTGAAGATGACAGTGCTTTCAAAACTATATTTCTCTTCCTATGGTATTGACCAATGTTTTTAGTATTTGAACAAATGGCACAAGCGTGTTATCCAACTGTAGAATAATTATAATTTTTTAACATACGTTTTTAAGACATGTTATAAAGAACATTGTAATAATGAATGCAGTTTTAGTCCTCTGTTGTGGTTTAAGCCTCTCAGCCATGTAGTTCGCTCACTCACTCCCCCCTTTCTTCCCCCCACTCCCAGAGGGATGGGAAGGAGAATCGAAAGAATGCAGCTCCCACAGGTTGAGAAAAGAACAGTTTAGTAACTAAGGTATAACATAAATTACTACTGCTACCACCAATAATAATAATAAGGGAAATACAGGGAAAGAGAATACAACTGCTCACCACCTGATACCAAGCCCGACCCAGCAGCGAACCCCCACCCTTCCAGGTGTCTGCCCTCTGTTTTTACATCCTGGGTGTGATGTGCTGTGGTATGGAATAACTCTGTGACTAGTTTGGATCAGATGTCCTGTCTCTGCTTCCTCCCAGCTTCCCCTACTCCCTGGCAGAACATGAGACTCAGAAAGTCCTTGGTCAGACCAAGACATTACCAAGCAGTAACTGAAAATATTGGTGTTATCAGTGCAGTTCCCAGGCTGAAAATCAAAACCACAACGCTGCACCAGCTACCAAGGAGAAAAATGACTGCTACTGCTGAACCCAGGACACCCTCTAATGGAGATTCATTATTGGAAAATGTCTTGTAATTGGAGATTCATGTCTTTCATTAATTGGCATTACTGTATGTAAGACACTTCAGAGGAACGTAATTTTTATAAGGAAGTGGAAACTTTTTGTGTTGCATTGGCTTAATGTTGTTTTTTGTCTGTAGGATAGCAAAACCCCTTCCTTCAGTTATCCACTGATAGTAAATTCTACCACATCCTGCTAAGATTTTGTAAATACATGTTGAGCCTCTTTGACTTCCCTTATTTCTGCTTAGCAGTAAGGAGCACCATTCATTGTTTGCAGAGTTTTACATGGCAGAAAACTATTCAGGCTTTGTTATCCAGAAGAAAAAGAGTTTGTTTCCAATACTGGTGTTAGAAACTGATCTAGGAGTGCTGGTAAACTTTTAAATAGGTAAAGCTTATCTGTAAGATTCCTTTTCTTCTCACTACCTGATAAGCTGTCAATTTGAGTAAGACCAACAAAGTGTGCAGGTAAACCAGGGTGTTTCACATTGACATTCCCAAAGTTATCATTCCAACTCAAGTTTAATTGGTTGAAAAAGCAGTCTTATTTCAGAATTCATCAACTTCCAGGGACTCTCAATAAAAATTACACCACTTAGTTTTCTAATACAGCAGCCTGTAAATATATATCCATCCAAGTGAGTTGGTTAAGTAGTGCCACTTATGGGGAAAATCATCTAATTTGTATACAAGATTGACCTTTTTAAAATTAATTTGTTAACATAAATTTGACAAAGTTTTGCAGTGCTAAGTGATTAGACAATCAATATAGCTTGCTATGTGCCATAATTAATGCATGTTTCACATTGCTGGGAGGATGAGAATATAATATGAACTGTGCTGAACTCTGCTTGGTTCTGTTTAATGCACTTGTTAGGTCATAATATAGCATTCAGTGCCCCTGGAGTTCATCTGAACTATCTGAATTAATGAAGACTGGGACAACTTGCAGTAAATGCTGTGACCCTGGAAATAGTAAAATGAAGATAAACCATTTTCTAAGGCAATACTCTAAAGAAGTCAGAGCTGATAAGCGTTGTCAATAGTTAATTTGGAGAAATCTTAGTATCTGTGGTATATATATGGTTTGATCAGATGATAGACACTATTGAAATGTTGCCAGGTTCCTTGTGAATGATGCTGATGAATATCCTCTTTTAGGCTGGGACAGAATTAATTTTCTTCCTAGCAGCTGATACAGTGCTGTGTTTTGGCTTTAGTCTGAGAAGAATGCTGAATAACACAGAGATGTTTTAGTTGTTGCTGAATAGCACATACCCTAGACAAGGACTTTTCAGTCTTGTGCTCTGCTGGCAAAGAAGGGCGCAAAAAGCTGGGAGGGAGCAGGAATAGGACACCTGGCCAAAACTGGTCAAAGGGACATTCCATATATAAACTGGTGACAGTTGGCCAGGAGGTGCCAATGGCTGAATTATTTTCTTCCTTCTTTCCTTTTCGTGTTATTGTATTTTACTTTAATTCAATTACTAAACTGTTCTTATCTCAACCTGGGGGTTTTACTTTCTTTGAATTTTTGCGATTCTCCTCTGCATCCCACTTGGCAGTAAAGGGGGGCAGTGAGCAATTGGCTGTGTGAAAGGTAGTTGCTAGGTTGGGTTAAACTATAACAAAGGAGGATGAATTGAGTGAGAATAAATGAAAAAGTTCATATGTGCAGACTGATATGGAAGTCTTCCTACGCAAAATGCTCTTGCAAATTCAACAATAGTTATCCCTAGTACAGTAAAATAGGGTACATCCTTTATAATGCACTTTTTATAACTGTGTATACATAAATTGGCAATAAGTACCTTCAAGTCACAGGTCATTTTAATAACTTCTAAACCTGTAGCTTTTTTGAAGGAAGTATGGTAAAATACATATATGCTTAGACTTAATGTTGTTATAGTGAATGTTGAGGACAACTTGGCATTGTAGTCTGCTAGGTTCTTAGCTTATTATGTAGAACATGCAGAGCTTATGCTATTATTTTTTAGATCTTCTTCAGCCGAAATGATTAGGAGAAGTTGGGTCAAAAGCAGAAAACTGAAATTTGTAACCCAAATTTTTTTGCCTCTGTAATTGAAGGTAGTTATGGTGACTCCATTTTTACTTTCTGTAATGCCTCTATTTTTTATTCTGGAAAATATGGCCATTCATAAAATATGGTATTATTTCAGTATTTCTAGACATTAATAACTTAGTTATGGTTATGACTTAAACCTAATCTGAATGGCAGCATGGAGATAAGGCTGAGACCTCCAGCACCCTGAGTGGCCCAGATGAGAAAGGTGTGGAAGGAGCAGTATTGATGGTGTGCATGCTCCCTTTGGCATGCCTTTTCCATGTCCCAGTGTCCCTGGAGCTGTAAGGTTTGTAGCTCTCTGAACCATAACCCTTATCTGAATGGCATTTCAGAGCCCAGGCTCAGGTCCCCGGCCCAATGGGCCCAGCTGAGAAAGATGTGGCAGGAGCAATGTTGGTGCAGTGCCATGCTCCCCTTGGCATACCCTTTACAGGCCCAGTCCCTGGAGGCTTTGAGGCCGGTATTGAAGTCATTCCTTTGTTTCTTCTTTCTGTGTTTTGTATGTGTATGTGTATGTGTATGTGTATGCAGTCATTCTATTAGTATAACAATCAACTCCTGAACTATTCCTGTAAGTCTTACATAAAACGTTCTAAATAGCCTGGAAAGTGGATTGTAGGTTTAAAGTACCATGGTTGACTTTAAGTTTGGTTTTAGTCCACAGTTTAGTACTACGAGAACACCTCCCAGACCAATAAGTTACCTCACAGTATTATGTTATGATACTATTGCTATTGTCAAGTGCAGAACAGGGCTATCAAAAAATCCTGTTGTTTGGTGGCTTTTTTTTTTTTTTGTATTTTTCATTTGTTTTGTTTTGGCTTTTTTTGTTTGTTTGTTTTTAATTTTTTTTTTTAATGGATTGGCTATCTGTGGCAGAAAGGTGACTGTTGTCATTCTGTAATGTAATTTTTTTCCTCTGTAGACAATGCCTGCATTTGCAAGAAAAGTTCCACAGTAAGTGAATGGGCACTGATACTGGTAAACTTGAGGAGCATCCTTCCTTTAACAATTCCCACAGAATAAAATTAAGTATGTTTTGTTTTGTTTTTTTTCTGAATTGTATGATTCCCTCCTCCCCCAGCTCCCCCATAAACCTGTGTTACAAAGTATGGCTTATATTGAAACATACTTTGCTTATGGTAGTTGCTGGATCAAGAAGACAAACTGAATATCAAAACCAAGTGACTTTGTTGCCAAATCATTATATTACAATTCTAAATGTATGAGAGAGGAATTGAATTGTGTGCCCAGGTTGTTTGATGAAATGGTACGTTTAGAACTAACCCCATATTAGAAATTCACTGAACAGGGGATTCATTGTGGCTTTTCACTAATTATTTCAGAAAAGCATAGGTTTTTCAACTTTTTCAACCACCTGGCAGCTAGATTAATAGCTTCTTGGTGGCAGAACACAGCCACATGTATGTAGTGGCTACCAGATAGCTTTAATTCAGTTTTGTATTAAGTTTGCAAAGCAAGCAGAATCATAGAGTGGGTTGGGTTGGAAAGAACCTTAAGATTATCTAGCTCCAAGCCCTCTGCCATGGGCAGGGATGCCTCATGGTTTTTTTATTACTATAATAGCTCTAAGTTGTAAACAGCTGCATGATTTATGCTTCAATTAAACTATGCAGCTTGTACAAAGTCTTCTTCCTGTATTAATCATGCAAACTATTTATTACTAAAGCCAGCAGATGAGCCAAGGTTTCCACTGCCAACAGGGAAAGGTTTCAAATTTGCAACGCATCCCATATTGAGCATGATGAGGAAGATGAAGCATTTCATATGAAAGAAAAATTTGATAATGTAGAATTTTCTAGGTATGCATTACAATACTCACAATCTGCTCTTACTCTATAAAATGAAATTAAATACTGCTTATTATTTATGCCACACAAAGCCCTTAGACTGCTGAAAGTCAATGGCTATTGGTGAACACGTTGTTTGCGTTACAGGTTTTTTCAGTTGGTTGTGATTGGTATTACTGAAAAAGATGTCAAGAGTATCAGTGGAAATGATAGCAAGCAGAATTTGTGATAAATCTATGGTTTTACTTTCTAACTACGCATCTCTTGGGCCTACTTGTTTGAGGTGGTCTTGAGGAATAGAAATGTCTCAAGAGGGAAAATATTTGTAAAAATTTTTTTTTTGAATTTCCAGGTATTTTGTGAATTATTGAGGTGATTCAATTTTTCATGTTCTTAAGAGAAGAAAATTAAAAGTGTGATACAACTGAGACTTTGTTATCTTAAAATTATTGTCACCAGAATCTGTTTTTATTTTAGCTAGAGATACAAAACAACAGCTGTCTCATCTGTGTGAATACCCCTGATGCTTGGTGACTAGCTTTTTACTACATTTCTCCTGCTTTGTACTGCTTGGGCTTACATTAGCCACAGGGAAAATTTCACTGAAACCAGCATTTTGTGCCCAAAACCAAAACAAGTAAATTGAGGCTCATACCAGATTGTTTAATTGTGATGAAGGAAGCAAATTAATAATAACTCAAAGTCTCCATGGTAACATATAACAGTGAAGATCACAAGTATGCACCTTTTTTATCCCTTCCCCTTTCTCATCCTTTTTCTTTTTTCCTTCCCACCACACACTATCATTTAGCAAGCTCTTCTGTCTGTGTCTGGGGTATTTTAAGACTCACCTTGTGATTTTTTTTGATGGAGAGAATAAACCATGCAGTTAACTAAACTCAATGCATTTTATGTGATACTGTTGTTAATCAGTAATAACATATTATTTAATAAATTTGGCATATACCCAGAGTCACAGTGCCACAAAATAACAAGATCTGTTGATCCGTCTTTGTTACAATAAAGCCGTTCAGTGGACAAACTCTATAACTTAAAGTTCTGAAGCATTTTTAAATCATTTGAAATTTTTGAAAGTACTTTTGTACTTTTTTCCACTGTAGTTCAAATTTCCTATTACTCCCAAACCTTCTGTGAGATGAGTATGTGAAAGGTATAAAGTCTAAAGGCTTGCATATTAGTATTGGTGAAAATCAATTGACTTGTTCAGTGTGGGTAGAATGGTGAATTCATACTAAGCTGTGCTTTCAAGGTAGTTTCTTAGGTAGATTTCTGATGTAAGAGACTGTTCCTCAGTATTTTTCTCATACTGTTCAGTATTTTTAATGTGTACCAAGAAGATATGAGATTTCTGATTTTTACCCCAGCACCTGAGTCTCAAAAATCCCAACAGAATATCCCTGAAGCAGATTTCTTACATGATATATTGTCAGTGTTGCTGTACCGACCATTTGTTATTTAGATTGTGTAAATGATTACTTCTTGTCTCTTGGCCTTATAATTCTGTCAGTTCCTGCATGTAAAACTGTTGGCAGTGGTTTTAATCAGTAAATAAACACTTTTTGGGGAAAAATGAAAAAGAGATTGAATTCTAATCTCTGTACTGAAACCTCTAAATAGGTTTATTGTATTAAAAATTATTCAGAAATGCATTTGGTATAAAGGAGCATGAAAATCTGGCTAAATTGAGATGGGATTTGCAAGATACATTATGAAGATGAAGACATATGTGAAAGGTGTTTCACAACCTTCTAGTTTTAAATTCGGGGGAAAACCTCACATTCTTCTATGGATAATTTTGTTGTCAAGTGCTTTTGCTACATCTGTCTTATGCAGACTTGTAAATTATCTAGAATTTATTATTTTTACAGTCCTTCTTTCCACTATCTGTACAAATCTATTCGAATAACAGTGTGTCTGGATTACCAGGTAATGAGCATAGTGGCCAATGTGTAACGACTGGAAGAATTCCTACTGGATACAAGGCACTGAATTCTAGTTCACTTCTGACTATCTGGAAGTTAGGTTTGAGGCTGGTTTTAGTTTAAGTTCTTGTGGTGTGCTCCTCCCACCTGACCTGTGTTTCCCAGTTCTGCTCAAGTGATAACCATCAGTGGTGGTGGTAATGGGTGTGTCTGGGTCGTGATAACTGCATTTACTCAATTCTGGGGTGATAGATAACAACACAATAGCCAAGGGCTAATCTATCCCACCCCCCAACCAGTCAAAGTCTGACTCAAGCCAGGTTGTAGTCAGCATGCAAACATGACTATGAGTCAATTACCTCATTCCATAGATAGTGGACAGCCCATGGGCAGTTGAGCTGTCCTGCAGAGCAGTGGGCTTCATGACAGGATATCCCTTTAAGCAGTGATGCCCCTTGAGGTTGAGAGATTACTTGCTGCAACAAATCCTTGGTAAGTGATTAATAGCATGGCGAACTTTGAAATTTTAACTAAGTAATATAAAGGATTGATTGCACATATATAATCCTTTAGACATAAACCATTGATCAAGTCTGAGACTAAGTCTGGATTCAGGTGCATGTGGACTCCTCTTTGAGAATGATTTCAGAAAGCAAGAGGGTCCTCTCCAAACCTCATGACTCAGTGGGAGGGTCTCCCTGATGGTTTTGTAGGATCCTGTCCTCTGTGCAGTAAATAAAGCGTATCTTGCCATCACCTTGCTAAATCAGTGTCACATTTACTGACAAACTCTGTTAAATCACTGTTTTATGTCAGTAAACATATTACTACTTCACTCCTACAAGTGAAATGCATCACTCATCTGTTCCCGACAGTATTCTGAACAGAAGATTTTTGGGCTTTCTGGGATTGTTTAATTCTCATTTAGTTGCCCTGTAGGCATCTGTTCTTTTGATATTGCTTTATGCCAGTGTGTTAAATGCGTGTTTTGTTTTTTTTTTTCCCTCCCTATCATGAAGTTTTAAAGATGGCAAATTTTGCATCTGTTTATTGTTTCTTTCATGGTTTAAGTTCAGTCGTTTTCCGGAGTAAATTGGTGTCTCGTCTGTATTACACATTTGCCTGAGTAGACTATTCTGATTATTGCATAACCAGATCACATGCAGATTAAATGCAGTAAGAATTTTAGTGGATTTAAGTGGTAGATGATGTCAAAGAACATTTCTTCCTTGTGGGCGAATGATGATGTATTATTTGTCCTTACCAACCATTACTAGCTTCAAATTCTTTCAATGGGATTTTCTGTGCTAATTATATCACTTGAACCCTATAATGAGTTTTCTAGCTGACTAGGTTTCTGTTTCTACCTCTAGTTTTGTATTGTACAGATTGCACAACTTGTTCTTCTACTTTGGGAAAATGCCTTCTTTTGGGCCACTGAGTGACTTCAGTAAAGAGTTAGCTCATAAAAGCTTTGGTTTACCTTTGTTTTCCCACCATTGCCTCTATTGTATTGTACTTCCTCCTAGACTCCCATATGTAAGGGGGCTTTTGATTAGGGTTCTTTAATGTGGTGGGTTGGATTATTTGGTTTCTGGAGTGGTGGAGTTGTTATTATTGGTTTTCTATGGGTTTCTTTTGTGCCTTTTTTTTTTTTTTAAATGTATTCAGTGATGTCCTGAATTTTAAATTAACATTTTCACTTTCTCCTTTTGACACATTCCCTTTTGTACTTCCGCCTTTCATCTCCACATCATCTATCATTTTTAAATCTACTTCCCAAGTCCTTTAACTACCAAAAATCACAGTGCAACAGCAATGTAATTTTGCAAGGAAGTTAAAACAACAGAAATCACATGCTCTTAGTAAATCTTGCTGTTGAGACTTAGAGTTGTCTTGTGTGTATTTGTGCTTCTTTGTCAATGTGAAGTTCCCTACAGTGCACAGCCATGTTACTCTATTGGACCAATAGATAAATTACAATGAATTGAGGACCTCTCGAATTTTTTAATTAAACTACTTGAGGGACAACCTCCTCCCCCATTTTCTACTAGGAAGATGTTACATGCTGGTAACTCAGCACCACAGAGCCGTTCGCTTATCCCTGCCTTACACCCCCACCCTAGGAAGAATGGGGAGGAAAATCAAAAGAATGTAAGCCCCATGGGTTGAGTTAAGAACAGCTTAATAACTAAAGTACAGTATAATATTGCTTCTTATAATAATAATAGTAGTAATAATAATGACAAGGGAAATAACAAGGGGAGAAGGGAAAAGTAAACGGGAGAAAGGAAGAGGAAAAACACAATAAACCAAGCTTAACGCACAATACAGTTACTCACCACCCATCAACTGATACCCAGCCTGAACTGAGAAGTGATCTGTCCTTTCTGTGTAACTTCCCCCGGTTTATATCCTAGGCATGATGTTCTGTGGTATGGAATACCCCTTTGGCTAGTTCGACTTAGGTGTCCTGTCTCTGTTCCCTCTTAGCTTCTGTTCCTCCTCCCTGGCAGAGCATGAGAGACTGAGAAGTCCTGGATCAGGATAAGTGCTACTTAGCAACAAGTAAAACACTGGTATGATATCAACATTCTCAAGCTATAGACAAAGCACAGCACTGCAGCAGCTACCAGGAAGAAAATTAACTCTGTCCCAGCCGGAAACAGGATATATCCAACCTAAATCTCTCCTGTTTAATTTTGAACTCATTGCCCCTTATCCTGTCATTGCAGTTCCTGATAAGAGTTCCTGTCCAGCATGCCTGTAGGCGTCTGTCAGCTGCTAATTGTTTCTTTCTTGAACCCTTTCACTAAACAGTGTTACTGTTAGTGAAAGCTGTGGAAAAGGTTACATAGGTATATCATCCTCATCTGTGTCTGCTGTCAGTATATCACCTGTTACGTTCAGGTGCAGACCCACGTTTGCTTTATTCTGCCTTTTACTAGTAATTTAGCAGTATAAGTTCTTTGGCTACCCTGTGTGACCCTTGAATTGTAAAATTTAGCTGTGGCTTTGCTAATACTGTCCCTATGTTATCTGGGCAATACTTCTGAATTCATGCTTTGTCCCTGCTCCTACCTCCTGTGTGGTGCACTGTTTCTACTAGAACTTGACAGAAGTTCCCTGCTTAGACAAACTAGTATCCTCAGGCATCTGCTTGTCTTTCTGATTATCAGGATGGACTGTATTTGCACTGGGAGGATGCTTTCCCCAAATACCTGTCAGTCCTTCTGCTCTTTTACCCTTTAAAGCTGCCTCCCATGGTATCCCACTTAGAAGTTTTCAGAAGAAGCTGGGAAGTGCTTACCTAAATTCTAGGGTCTGCACTCTGTTACTCATCTTCCTCACTCCATCTTGAACCCCAGTTCATGGTTACTGCAGCCAAGACTCCTGCTGGCTATGATGTCCCCATGGAGTTTTTTTTAGAGGAGTAGATCCAGCTGTATAGCGTCCCTTGTTGGCTCATCCAGTGCTTTCTTTAAGGGTTTGTTTTTGACATTGCCCAGAAATCTCCTTGATTACTTTCATCTTGACACATTACCCTTTTAGCAGGTTTAGGGAATTTGGAGTTACTGTACAAATCAGCATCTGTGACTGCCCATACTTTCTCCATTAAAGAAGTCTCTGTTGACTTTCTTGCCCTGATTTGAGTGAATTCAACACACTTCCATGATGTTGTGCTTCCCAGCCTCTCCTTGGATCCTGATGTACAAGCTCTCAGCCAGTATCTTTACAAGTTCTCGGACAGTACCTTGTAAATCTGAGCTACTCTTTTCTGCAAAGGGTAAACTCTCCCTTTCTTCTTCCTGTCTTGCCTGAAGAGTTTGCATCTGTTTGTCACAGTACTCCAGTCATGCCATCCATGTCTCAGCTATTCCAACAGTATTCTATTTCTCTGACCACATGCTAAGCTCTAGCTCTTCCTATTTCTTTTCTTGGCTGCCTGCACTTGTGTGTAAGCCCGTGAGCTGAGTACCCTTCCACCTTGTTTCATTTTTTTCAAAGTCTCTCTAGTGCCTGTCACCCTAAACCCCTTGATTTCTGAGTCTATCACTTTCTCACTTGAATTTGAGTTGTGACTTCACTCCTCTGTCACTTATAGTCTAAAAGCTCACCTTATTTTCTTCACCAGGTCTGTTAGCCTGTCGTCAGAGATGCTCTTGCCCCACTTTATCAGGTGGATCCTCTTTCTGCCTTGTGCACTCGGTCCTGAAGGAGAGTCCTGTGACTGCAAGTCAGATCTCTGTTATCACTGATAGTTGTGTGGATCCACACAATGTCTGCTTTCTCAGGCCTTTTCTCTCCATTGTCAGAATTGAAAAGGCACCACCTTAGGCCCTTGATCCTCACCTCTGGAGCCAAACTTGCTGTCTCCCCTGGCAGTGTTATTGATGTCTAAGTGGATGAGTCACAAGGGTTAATAGTCTGAGGGCAAGCCTCATCAGTCCCTTAGCAGCATCTTGAATAGAAGGCTTCTCTCTGCAGCATGTCAGGTTCAGTAGCTGGCATTTGTGCAATGGAGTATTATGCAGTAAGCACCTGCCACTTCCTGGTGCTGCTGTATGTTTCAGGCTCATCGGTTTTGATGTTTCACCAGAATAATGTTCTACATCCTCAACTCCACCCTCACTCCACAAATCTGCTACCAAGGCAATGAACCTGTTCTGCAGTTGCAGATCTATGGGTGGAGAGAGAACATCTTACTAGAAGTCACAGGCCTCCAGTATTTCACGTTTTGGGAGTCTCCAATTGCCAGTCCAAAAAGCAGAGTCTTGTTCTTTCTTTCATGCATTTGGTGGTTCAGACTCTTGTGTCTATGAGGTCTTAGAGAATATGCATCTTCATTTTCCCTGATGCCATACAGTTCACTTGTCTCCTACAAATCTATAACTTGATGACACATGTCCTCAACCAGGGCACAGCTCCTGCAGGAAAGGATATAATTTCCTACTGCTCTAGTCTTAGGGAGTGGTCCCAGACAGAGCAAGGAACTGCAGCCTCCTCCTGGGTCTCTCAGTCAAAGCTTCTGATGTGTCAGGATTAACTGCTGCAATTGATAAGATTGCTTTGTGAAATTTTATTTCCTCCAAATTAAGTTTTGCAAGATGCAGAGGTCTGTTCAGGGATGGGTGGAGTTTTTCAGTTTGCTGCTTCAACCACTAGTGGTGGTAGTTTGGCTTGGTTCAGTAAAGCCACTTGTTTAAAAACTGACTCTCATTGAGCACTAGCTCTTTCTCTTGCTTTCCCTGCTTTCTTCAGTGAAATGAAAGGTGTGATGTTTCAATACAAAGGCTTCAGTGAATATTAAATAAAAAGTTTTAACTCTGTTATTACTAATTTGAGTATGGGAAACACCAGAACAGATGTTTTCTTCCCTAGCAGCTGATATACAGCTACTGTAACTGCTGTACATTATCTCACTGAAACAAACCGTAATCTCTTCAGAAAACAGAAAAAAATATTACGGTGAAGGAGTTACTTTTCACAAGATTGTGCATATTCTGTAAACATTTGGACCATATTTAGACCTTGAAATACAATCTCTTTCTTGAGCTCAGCCATAAATGAGAAACTGAGAAGTTGCTCAGGCAGGTAGAGGCAGTAGCAAAATATTTTTTGATAAAATATTGTAGAGACTTGCATGAATATGATGGCAGTGAGCATGCCTAGAAATAAGTCTCCATTTTCAAAAACTGCAGCAGTGAATACTTCTGCATTTAAGGCATGTATGTCCAATGAGACCTTTTCTATATTTTGTGTGTGTCTCCTGATAATTTATTGTCTCAAAGTATTGGTAAATATAGACTAAATAAGGGTTTGAATTGAATTAATTATAAGTCCCTAATATATTGGGTCATGACATGTAGTAGGATAGCATGTGTGCATAGTAGGATTCTTGCAACATTGGCTTCGAAGAGAAGGACATACATGACCCTTTTTGTTTTGTTTGGCTTTGCATCTGATGTAGATAGAAAAAAACGTGTAAAGAGAAAGAGTGTCTGTATGAAAATATTAAAAAGAAGTCTTACTATTCCAGTGTAGTGTGAAATCTTGTTCTTTCCTGTGCGGCAGTATGTTTTATTCATTAAATTGAACCATAAACAGAAAAAAAATGGAATTGAAATACTCTTAGAGGATACAGGTATTAAATCATGATATAAATTAAACCAAACAAAAATTCTGATCAAACAACACAAAAAACCTTACCTCAAGCCCCAGTGAATAAGCAAACATGAATTTGTTTTTGTCTTTCCAAGTTTTTATTTTCTTTGTTAGAATATTTCTTTCCTATTTATTGCTGTTAATATTTCTAATGTATTTCATTAAACAGTCATTATTTGACTAATGGAGTTAGTCAAATGGGTTTGGAGTTAGTAATGAATTTTTCCAGGCACTTATTTTCTAATTCTGAAATCTATCGAAATGATCAAAGCAGTAAAGGAAACAGCACACTGGTGCTTTTTGATGCATTTTCTTTTCACAGTGTGTAGTCTTTGTTATCCTGTGAGCAAAGACTACACAGTGAATGACATAGTTACATGGTTGCCCCGTTGAGGGGAGAAATCAACAGAGTGCTTGTAAATTCTGTTCTTCATGATGGCTTTGGGCTATTGAAATTTGTGTTATTTGGACAGAGTAGAGTTTACCTAAGCACATCCGAAATCATGAAGGAGTGTGTTAAAGGATGCCTGCACAAGAAGGCTCTGTGACTTTGTTTAATAACTGCAGAAACATTGTCAAACCTATTAAGCATATGTCAAGTAAATGATGTTAAGTCAGATATGATGTTTAGTTGGTTTTCCTTTTTCTGATCTTAAAGGATGAAATGTCAAAACAATGAACTTAAAGGATGCTTTGTGAAGCAATCAAAGAGCCTTTTGTCTTCTGCAGAGGCAGAAGCTCTTGGTTGTCATTGATTACAAAATGACAGCATCTTTTCTTGAACTTAAGAACTGTAATCAGAATGTATCCTCAAAACATATCAACTCAGTCTTGTCTACATTAGGAACATCTGATGTATTTTTGACCCAGACAGGCTATTTTGAGCAAAACAGCAAGTCACTTGTAGTTAGAAATGGGACTATAAAAGGATTACCATTGTTTGGTTTTATTTTTAGGCAGTTCATTCCTCATTTGAAGATTATCTGATATTTAATGCAAATTTTGAGTGCATTATCTGAATGCAAATGTTTGCATTTGCATGAATAGCTGGTACATATTTTAAAGGCATAGTTAGTGTTAATTGTGCTTCCAAATACTAAAATATTTAGTATCATGATTTTCAGTAGTGATATGTCTGCAAAGTTGTAGTTGTTCCTTGATCACACTGTTATTCAAATCCCCTTCCAAATCCTTGAAGATGATGTATAGGTGTGTGTATAGCTAATAAAAGAACAAGAAGTCAGCTGATACTTCTGTTCATTGAGGAGGCTATCATGTGGAAACTGGTTGAGGGTAGCCTGGTCAGTGAAAGGGAGGTTAAGAAAAATTTCTGGGGGTGTTTGATGGTTTTTACATTCCTCGTGGATTGCAGTCTTGGCATCTCAGGACAGGTGTCCTTTGCCTGTTCCATGGCAGTGGTTCTCAATGTTTGAAACTCCTGTAAAACCTCTTAGCTGATTAACCGCAGTAGCGATTTATATATGAAGATCTTGGGAAACTCATTCAGCTTATCTTTGATTCTGATATAATTTTGTGATTTCTATATATATATATTTTTTTTTTGGCTTGATTTTGTTTTTCCTTTGCAGTGTAAGCAGATGTGACATGAAGTTATTCTATTTTGTCCAAATGAATAACCTAGGCAAAAAAAAAAATGAGAAATTGAAGGAAATGGCCTTTAAATTTTCTGTTTCTCAGGCAAGGTGATGTACTTAAAAAGTTGTGAAAGCATCTGAGCAACCTTGATGAAAACAGTAGTACAGACTGTGACAATGCAGAGGCTGGGTTTTGTTCAGAACTAGTGCTATTCCATGTTGTTTTGTGATATTTGGTATTACTTAATGCGTTTTCCAATTAATACACATTATGTTTATGTATGATTTCTCTTACAAGCACCTTATTTTGAAAGCTTTTTTTCTTTTTAGAATTTTTTTTTTTTTTTTTGTTCTGCAGTTACAAGAAACGTACTGGACAAGATGCATTAGTAATAGATCTACTAGGTATTGGAAGTTGCTATAAGGTCCCCCTGTAGCCTTCACTTCTCTGGACTGAACAAACCCAACTTTCTTAGCCTGTCTTCGTAGGAGCCATTGACCACAACTGTATTGAGTGTGACCATCCAGCCAGTTCTTCATTCACTGAGTGGCCCATCTGTCAAACCCATGCCTCTTCAGTTTAGAGACAAGGGATACCATGCAGCTGGACTTGATTGTAAAGACAGAAGAGAGGAAGGCATTCCATGTCTCAGCCTTTTCTAGGACCACTGAGTCACCTGCTCCATTCAACAGTGGGCTCACATATTCCTTAGTCTTCCTTTTGTCACCTGTGTGCAAGAAGCCCTGATTGCTGTTTTTAACATCCCTGGCTGGTTTTAATTAATTTGAGCTTTGACTGTCCTTATAGCAATTCTGCATACTCAGAACACGTATTCCTCCCAGGTTATGTGTCCTTGCTTCCTTTCTGAATGGTTCTTTTTAATGCTGGTGTTTAGCAGGAGCAGCTTGTTCATCCATGCAGACCTGCAATTTGCCTATTTGGTGCTTGTTTTGGATGGAACACTCTTTAGCTTCAGGAGTGATCCTTGAATAGGCTTTCTTGGGCCACTTTCCTCTCTAAGGCTTTACCCCACAAGCTTATTCCAAACAGATTTTGTTCTACAGCTTTAGATATATATCTGGGTAGCTTATTACTAAAATTGAAATTTTAGATACTATTAAATTTGGAAAAAAACAGCTAAACATTGGAGTACTGCATTGCATTTGCAGAAAATTTGGGCAATGGAAATGCTGAAGATGGATTTTGACTTTTGCATCAAAAAGAACCTAAAATCCTAATACTCAATAGCTAGTTTCTTCTGGTTTTGTCTTGTTTTATTCTTTTAAGGCCTTTTTGGTTCAGCTGTGTTTCAGGATGGCGTAATTTTGCTTCTTTTTAGTTCCATTGAGCTTTTGACATGAAATAGAGAATCCAGGGAACTCCCTGTCTCAGAATGAATCATCAACTGTTACATTTAACTTTCTGAAGGTTTTAAAATTGCTTATTAACCCTTTATATCTATTGGCAGCTTGCCTATCAGATGTCAAGTGCTTTAATTCAGAACAGTTTCCTTGCTTCTGTTTTGTTGAAGTTATATCTAGTTATGTGAACTACCTGGGGAAATTAATTAATGGCTAAAGACTTTTTTTTTTTCCCTTCTATTTTTTGGGGTAACAGATATGATCATACCATCTACTGTACTTTTTAGAGTGTTGTAACGTATCTCACTGATAAAAAAGAGAAAGAAGCCAGTACATTCTGTAAGCAACCTGACTGGAAAAAATAGAGTAAATGTAACACTAAAAAGTATCTTATTAGAGACTGAAAAATTATTTTCTTAACAAAGTAAAGGATGTGGGACAAAACTCAGTCACTGAGATGAAATTGCTCATTTGGTCTTCAGTTATTAAAATCAACTGGAGCTCCTAGCTAACCCACTGGGAAAGTAAATAAGGCTAAAGTAACTATTATGTTCTTTAGAATGCATAAGTAGAAATGGGGGGAAAAAAATGTGTATATCATGAGAGAAATTTCTTGAAGTGTTCAGTAAATTGAAATATTGTGCAAAGAACTCAGATGTCTATGCGTTCTTGAATTTAGATTCTTAAAAAAAAAAGATGGGAGGGAAAACACCCCATATTATCAAGCATTTGTAAACTGGTGTGCCTGTGAGTCTTTATTTGTATATCAGAAATTATATTAAGAAGAATATAGACACTATTTGCTGTAGTTTCTCTGCAGATGAATTGAGAGAATAGTTGTAAATGTGGCTGTCAGATCCACATCTCAAAAATTTTAATGTCTAGCTTCCTAATTTACTTGCTGATTGGCCAGCCTCAGCAGATTTTGTGCTGATTTTAACAACAGGTTTTAATACTAGCTTATAAAATGTAAGAATTATGAACTGTATACTTTAAAACTCTCTCCAATTTCAGTTTGTCTTTCCCAAGAATGCCACACTCCAGTTGGGTTAGATGTTTAGTTGGTAGATGATACAGTGAGTAAATTTGTTGCAGCAGACAGTGCCATCAGAAGGGTCAGCTGTGTCTGTGCCTCTTTTACGTCAATATTTTCTTTCTAAAATGAATGAAATCAGCAACTGTATTCTAAATACGTTAATTCCTTTTACTGTTTACCTGGATAGGATTTGAATTGGTGGGGACATGTTGCTTAAAATTTATGTTCACATTTGAATAAATTTTTTTTTTTTTTTTTAACAAACAACAAAAACCCCTGTATAACAGGCCAATGTATTAATATTCATCGGTAGCTTCCGTTATACCTTCCAGCTCAAAGGTGAAAACAGCAGCTAAGAAGATACTGATATCTTTTTGGCTTGAATATTCTTTGATTTAGGAAGGGGAAGAAGCATGTTTCCCCCTCTAGAACTATAGGTGATCACATGGTCCTCATTAGAATGTGTATTACTGCTTTGGACAGAACCACCAGGGAAGCTGTCTTCTTATAGGAAAGTGTAGATCAAGTTTGCCAGTGTAATGCAACATTTCTGTAAACTACCAAATAATAATTTAGTAGATGAGGCTTCTTTCTCTTTTGCTTCCAATTACAAAACATTCAGGCAGAGAAAATACTATGCTTATGCTGCTCTTTCATGTGTTGGTATTGTTTGAGGACATGTTTAATCATTGGCTCACTTACCTAATCTGATATTTCTGCTGGTATTTCCAATGGGCTTGGTGTGCTCTGGGATGCACACTGCAGCGGAAAATAATTTGTGAAAGCATAAAGGAAAGCCATGACTTCACCCTTTAAAGGGGTGACTGTATCTGTTTGATTCAGTGAAGAATTCTTTGTGGGAAGTATTTGGGGGAAAAAAAAAATGAAAGGACAATGTTGGGGAGACCTATTTTAACACCTATACTTTCAGATGATGTTTATGATGAGCATAAAGACTATCTCAGCTGTTCTTTCAAGTGTAAATTCTGTTGCACTCTGACTCGGTTCTTCAGTCCCAAGAGTTGGGTAACAGAAAAGGGGAAAGACAAATCGCTCTGAATGTTAGCTTTCTGAAAGGTTCTCCTTCTTTTTAGGGCCTGCTTGATGCCAGTTTTCAAAGTAGTTTGACTTTTACTGAGCTATGCTGTGTTTTCTCTTGATACTCTGAAATAATTTACTGGGCAGCTGAGCAATAGTTTGTCTCTGTCCAATTGCTAAGGATTTTCATACTTCGGGAGAGAAAAAAAAAGATAATTCAGGAATCATTTGGAGTTAGAATCCTCATCCAGTTGTATTAAAGGTTAAAGTTAATGCATTTATGTAAAGCAGCAGCAGAGGAGTTAAATAAAACATTCCATTATTACACTTGTGCTTGGTTATAAATATAACTGTTGGCTATATGAGCATAATTCTTAATTTATTTTCTGTAGACGGACCACCTTTTATTAATAAGAATGGTGAGACAGGGTAAAATTAAGCTATTCTGTGCTGTCATAAAGTAGAATTCATCAGTGTGCTTTACTCTTTACTTCTGTTATTGGGCACCACATAATAGTATGTGCGGAGGGAAATAAATTTCCTTTGCTTGTTTTTACCTACCTATTTAATCTTATTTAACTAAATACCCTCATTCGCACATCCCTGGCTTCAGGCTGATCTTCTATTACAACCTTTTGAGTCTGCATTGTTCATAGTTCAATGTGGGGGTTTTGATTTTTCTTATATGTAATTTCAGCCAGATTCTTCCACACTTATTCCTCTTTCCATTAGGATGTAGATGCTTTCAGGCAAAATCTCAATAAAAAATGACCAGTACAGATTTACCTTAATGTCATTCTGCAGGCATGTTGTGAGCTCAGTCTGTATCAAGTAAGCCTTCATGTACAGTAGATACATCATCATGGATCATAGAATCATAGAATAGTTAGGGTTGGAAAGGACTTTAAGATCATCTAGTTCCAACCCATGCATTTATTCTTTTGTGACTTGACTGTGTTGGGAAATATGTGAATACTGTCTGTAAGTTTTCCTTGCTAAGCTTCCCTTAAGCAAACAAAGTAATCAAACAGAATAGCCATGTTGGGTGAAACACATGGATATCTTATTCTGAAAGTTTGAGTCCTTCCATTCCTCCCATATGAGGAGTTGTATCCGCTGACATTTGCATTACCATTTCCAAACCCATATTAATGCATGCATTGCAAGAATTCAGAGATTGCTGCACCAGTGGGCTAGTTCCTCATGTTCTTGTTTTACTGCCTGGTTGTCTGGGATAAGAGAATTCGTAAGAGTGAGCTTTGCTCTTGAGCGTAGCGCCATCTCTGCATTATGTTGTATTAGCTGTTACAAAATTGTGTTTATAATAGAGTAAACCCCAATGAAATGGCACAGAAGATAATCCATGAGTTTAGTGGATGGTTTTAAAGCTTGGCATATGCTAAGAGACCCAAATTAATATGCAGCAATAGAAAAAGCCCTCAGAAGGATTTAAGGACTTAAATGTGTAAGTTTCTGGAGCAGGGACAGGGAGAGAAGCCTTAAATAATTCTTTGTCTTGCTACCTTCCAACTAATTCCTCAACCAAACAGTAAATAAAAGTGCTTTGACTGGGGGAAAAGAGAGAGACATCTTTCTGTATGAAAAGTAACAAATTGTGTGTCTATATATATATATATAAAAGTAGGTATTCAAATGACATACACTTAGATTGTAAGTTTACATGAATGTGTGAGAATCTGGCCCACAGGTGCAAATAAAGCTTCTCAGTGGGATGTGCTCGTGGGGATTCAAATGTGTGCACCGCAGTCTTCCTATATACTAGAAAGCTTATGTCTTCTGTTATTTCATGTTCCTGGAATGTCTGTTTTTCTTTCCTGTGACTAATGTAGTCAGGCCAGAAGAAGTACTACTCTTTGGAGTGGATGGAAGGAATTAGGTCACCTTTTAAAGTACCTCACTACACCTTGCCAATCTTGTCATTCTATGGACTGAGGGATGGCTGTTTATTCCTGTTTCAGCCATGATGAATTAAAATGCAAGTGAAAGTATTTAACTTTTATCCAAAATAGCAATGAAATTTAATTGGCAAATGATAATGGCTATGGAAAGTAGCGTAGGGGGCAGGAGGGATGTTGTGTTTACATTACTTCTTAAAAATAAGAAGCAGGATAAACTAATTCAATGAAGTATGGAGTATGTACTGTATTTAAAGCTGGCTGTAATTACCAGGAGGAAAGAATTTAATTTTCTATTATAGCAGTATATACAGCCTGTGCATATTTTGAGCTGGTATTTACTGGATTTCTGTGGTTCTAATAGGTGATTATGTAGCACAACCGTGCTTCTTTTTTAGTCTTCTTACATATTTGGTAGATAGAATAATGAGAATGGAAGGGCTGGGAACAGCCCACACATTCTGACAAAACACATCTAATAAAATTAGGCTAAATACTAAGGTTGCCTTTATTTTTCTCCTTGAAATTCCAGAAATCTTGCTATGATTGAATTAGTATGTTACAGCCTCCCATTATGTTAGCCCCTGATCCCATAAATGGGAAGTGAGTGAAGAATAAGAGGGATGTAGATAACTGAGCTGAGAATTTAAACTGTGAGGTGGCTTTTTCAGCGAAATGGGCAATTAAGAGCATTTTTTCCTGCTTTTTGCCTGTTACCGAAGATTAACAGTTGACAGAGTTCTACATAACAGGTCCGGTTCAGCCTTGAGTTGATCTGCGTGAACCTAGGGACCTTTTGTGTGTTTTTGTTTTTTTTTTTTTTTTTTTTTCTTGGTGTCTAGAAATTAAAGCACACCCTGAAGCAGAGTTTTATAGTATTCCTGGCTGTTTTTTTTTTTTTTTTTTTTTTTCAGATTCTGTTACTCCTTAAGAGAGTGCATTCAAAAGCACTTCTTAAAAGCTTAGCACCTTTTTTCTTGTTTTGCAGTGCATATTTTATATTTATCTGTTACTGTTTTATGGAAGAAAAAATCCAAAAAATTTATTTTGCCTAGTTCTTCTACAAGAAATGAAAATAATGCTAGGCTCAGCATTAACTTAGTTAAAAAGCAGTATAGCTTGGAAAAAAATCTATTTTGTGGAGCTGTGGTTTCTTTTTTTTTTCTGTGTTTTTTTTTGGGTGTTTGTTTTTCATGTGTTTTTTTTTGTTTGTTTTGTTTTGTTTTTATGGGCTGATTCACAGTTTTAGATGACAAAATCTTGTAACAATTAAAATTTCTTCCTGACTGTTTTTTTCCTTCATGCAATTATAGAGCAACAGACTAAACTCTTCAACACTACTAAACATTGATCTCTAGCTTTTTTTCTGTAATAAAAGTAAATCTGGATTTGTATGGGTTTCTTCTGTGTTGTATTTTATTGGATTTTGCTCTTGACTTTGTTTCTTCAAAACAAAATCTTGTTTAGGGAAAAAAATTCTATAAAGTATGAGTGATAAAACTTTGAGGATAAGAGATAAGGAGAACAAATGTTCTGTACTGTAGAGGTATTTTGAAACGTTGGATTTGCGTTTTTATCAACTTAATGGTTAAATTTTGAGTGTGGTGTCCATCAGTAATTATAGCTGTTAAGTATTGCAGGAATACCACTTACTTACACAATTGCATCCTATCTATTTTTAAGAGTTCTTTTAATTTGCTTAAAGAAAGCTCTCCGTAGTACATTCCACTCCATCAGTTTGCATGGACTGTAAGACAAAACCAAACCCTGTTTATTTCATGCTCTTACCTTTGCCTAATTAATTTGCTGAAGTCATGGTAGAGAACAGATTAAAGGTCAGTTGCAACAGCAGTCACACGGTGAAATATTACAAATATTTACAATGTAAGAGTGTGTACTGGAACATTTTTAGATTTCTAACCAATCTGAAATTTTAAATAATAATTTATAAGGAAGTCTGGCACTCTGTTAATCAAAAGAAGATACTAGAGGGAAGAACTAACAAAATTATAAAGCATATTCAGCGCCGTGGGGCCAAGTAAACTGGAGTTTGAAGGGGGGTGCAAAACTCACAAACTTAATAGAATATATTGCTACTCCGTGGGCTTCATCATTTATCTTCTCTCTGGACCATAAATTTACTTCTACCTCCAGGAGAAGGCAAGCTTGTGAGTTGTTCTGCCCCTACACCTTTTCTATTACAGGGATTTGCCTGTACTGGCTTAATGAATATGACTTTACCCTGGTTTCAGGTATATAATGGAGCCTCTGGGGGAAAAAAAAAAAAAAAACAAACAAAAAAAAAACCTGCTCTATGTTTTAACTCTCTCCAGGGCTTCTTAGAAGCAGGGAAGTTAACCTGGAGTTCCAAGCCGTGATGAAGGTGAGAAAATGGTTAGATGGAGAACAGATGCTAAAGCCAAAAATTATGCCTGTTTTGTGGTATTCAGGTAATCTTCTGTGGTTTAGGATTAGGTCCACTGGACTCATTAAAATGTGCTGGAAGAATGTTGTGAAAAATGAGTTTTTCAGTGATGAGCCCACTTATAACTGAGAAAACTTGGTACTATTTTTAATTCATCACAATTTCAGAGACTTGATTTCCATATCCTCTTAGTTGAGGAGTATTTATTTCAGTGGTAGATGTAATTTTAACAATATACATAGGGACCTTAGCAACCTATTCCTGCTTACACTGTATGATGCTTAGACTAGAGCATTTGAAAGCCAAAGAATATGAAAGATGAGTGAAGTATTCTAATGTTGGAATGCAGTATACCTCTAAAAGAAATTACTGTCTTTCTCTCTGTGGACCAAGTTGCTTAAGATAAATCTAATAATAGAACTAATTAAAGCCAAAATCTTCTCTTTTTTTTTTCTGGAATACTCTGCAATTGAGAAGAAAATTAAAATATTTAGATTTTAAGGAATCCTTTGAAATATAATGGGCATTTCAAGTTACTTTATGTGACTACCAAAATATGTGTTGCAATTTGATACTTTTTTTTTTTTTTTTCCTCTTGTAAGAAAAACCCCTTCAAATTGCAAAATCTCAAATTAGGATTTTAAACCCTTGGAATTTCTTGCCATATTTAACAAGGGCACAAGGTGCTGGTCCATGTTAATTCATTTAAATTGATCTGATGGTTTAAAACAGAGTAAAAGATGTCTAAATGAGCGAAGCATAGCTAATTTGTTTGCTAGTGCTGCCTCTTATGGGTTGCTGATGTCCAGTGTCCAGATAAGAGTGATGTGCTAAAGCTGCCATACCAAAGACTGGGCCACTATCCTATTGTTCTTAGCATTGGTGAGAGAAGGCATTAAGGCAATTTGAGATACCTTATTCTATGAAGATAGGCAGGTTTCTAGTGTGTTGTCTAATCATAGATATGCTTAAGCAATCACTTGCTATTTTTACTAGTACCTGTAGAATTTATTCTCTACAAAGTCTACTGCCTGTGAGCTTACCCTTCTTTTCATCATGTCTTGACTCTATGTTTCTGGCATGCCCAGAAGCAGAGAAACACTGTGGAAAATCATAGTATGGCTACTAAATTAGCAAGAAATATAAAGCCCAGCATGGAGAAGGCAGCAAATATCCCCTTGCAACAGAGAGATTATTGTTCAGGTTAGTGATACTGCTTTGAAGCTGGAGATAGGACAGAGCTTACTCTCTGAATGAGGATCACTGAAGAGGTACAGTTGCAGGATTGTCAGTGATGCCTTGGAGTATGAGCAAAGTTGCTCTATAAGGAGCAGAAGCTAGAAAGTTGTTCTGTGGCTCCTTGTAGCCATCTTTTAAGTCATATTCAGATCCATGAGAGTAATATATCCTACTCAAAGCTCCATCTTGCTGTTGTTCTTAAGGGTTGCCTGTCCAGTGATGGATCTTACATGAAAGGTTTTTCATGACTCCGTCATGGATTTTGGTTTCCCATCATGACCCTGACAATAACTGTTGAGGATTGGACAGCAGGCTCTGGAAGCTATCCAACTCCACGGTGCTATGACTTAACTTATGCCAATTTATGTTCTGCCTGCCCTCTGACCCACTCCCCACCCCTAGCATATTTCTGCATTCTGCTTCTGCCGCATGTGCTGTTGTAGTGAACTGAGTTACAAAACTAGTCCATAAGAAATATTTTCCTTTTTTGTTTGTTTGGCTTTTGTTTGTTTGTTTTTTTTCCTGAAGTGATATAAATTATATTTTCATTAGGATCTGTTTTAATGTATGTAATAAAGCATGAAGAGCAAATCTGAAGAGGAATAATCGGTGGTAACAATGGAAGCTTGTGAACAGTGAGGAGTGAATGTTCTTTTTTATTATTCCTTTAAAGAGTAGTATTCTTTTACAAATCATTATTAGGCTATAAATTATTAAATTGCATAAATTATTCTTTATATGTAATGTGTAAGTTTGAAGGTAAAACAGCATTTTATACTTTTCACTAGATGTCAGAAGCCATTTCGCTCTTGTTATCCATTCATTTGGAAAGGCTACAGTTCTTAATTTTTTATTGTTTTATATAACTGAATTAAGCTTTGACCTAAGAGTTACTTTGCCGTGTGGGACTTGTGTCAGTGAATAGTAAAACTTCTAGGAGATGCAATTTTCTGAATAGTGGAGGGAGATCATTATAGTTCATTAAATATGTACATGTCCTTAAATACATTCATGGAGACTAAAATTCTGTTGTGCTGGTAATGATATTTGAACATGACCCCCCTCAACACTCCTTGCTCCCCCAAACCTTTTAAAAACAAAACAGACCTCCATGAGAAAATCCAACTCTTGGTCTGAGTTTACTCCCATACAGGTAAGTCACAGGCGGTATTGTTAACTGTGTTGGGGGGTGGCTGGTATGCAAATATAGTTGGCATTTTTAGAAGAACTAAGGAGACTTTATTTTCCTTTTCTCCTGAAACTTGTCAGCTGATATCTCAACAAAAATTTGACGGTGTTAGTCTTTCCCAGTACTATTTCCAGTCTCATGTAACAGCTAACTTAAGCTTTAACTGTAAGACTGTCTGGTCTGTGATGGATCTGTAGTGTGATTTTTGTGACTTAGCTGGCCAATGCCATCTTGCAGCATGTAATTTTTATTAATTTCCTCTATTTGTTTCATTGTTGTATTTAAAAGTGATGTTAATACGTATGACAAAAGTTTTCATGCACAATTATTCTGCTCACAGATCTTGTCTTTCTCCTTACTGTTAATAGTCATACTGCAGTCTGATGAGTTACTTTTTTCTCCTTTTGAGCAGCAGAAAGCATAACATTTTGCATATAGTTAGTTGCTTATTAGCAAAATAGTTGTGAAATATTTCCAAATGATATGAAAGTAATATTGATGGTAATTTTAACATTCTTCTGAGGCAAAGCATGTATGTCGTCTTTGATTTCTGACTATTTTCTTCAGTTCATTAATTTGTGAAGTTCATTTTACTTTTATGCAGTTTTATTTCATTCCTCTGTAACCCCTTATCCACAGTAAATTCAATGACAATATTAAAGAAAAGTTGTAAGAGAACTTGACTTGTAAAAAATTGTGATTGTGATTGTCTGTGCATCATTCAGTATCTCATTACAGTTCTTTTCACTGTAGACAGCAAGAAGTCTTAATAGATAAGGGAGAAATATAGTCCATATCATGCTGGAAGGGTCCACTATTTGTCTTGTACATAGAAAGGAAAACAAAACCATATTTCTCTCTGTCAGATTTTGATAGTTTAGAATAAGTCTGAATGATTTCCCCCTATTATTTTCCATGAGTGTGAATCCTTTGAAATCCATCACCCTAGCTAGAATAGTTATGAACTGAACTATTGGTTATTATATGAGCTAGGGTACAGCCCCAAGATTAAGATACCATTATTGAGATTCCGATCTTGGTTATATTTTGGTAGAAAATGAGACTACAAGCTGGTAGGAATAATCCAGAACAAAACTGCTGTCACTCTCCAAAGGTTTATTTTAGTATGAAATGAAAGTCTTAAAGAAATGACTGAAAAAATAGTCGGCAAACTTGTGCCTCTTCCTTGGTTTGAAGCAATTCTTCACTGAGTTACTGGCTTTCTCTCAACCCTTTTTCCCCATCAGTCACCTTCCCATTTTCCTACGGACAGGAAAATGAAGGAGATAATGTAAATTCATTATGTTTGTGGGTTTTTTTTTTTTTTTTAATTTATTTTCAGTAGTATTTTTTTTTTAATATTTTTCATGTATGGAACTGCTTTGGAAACTTTAGCCATCTCCTGTTATTTAAAAGGAATGAGGGTTTATGTGGGTTTTTTTTGAAGACTGCAGTGAATAGTCTCTGTACGTCTCTCTATCATTTCATACCATATTAAAGAAATGTTGAGGATAGTGTATTTGGTATTCAATGTGGTCTCTAGATAGTGTAATGTTTCCTTTATTTATTCTTGAGATTCTCAGTAGTATTCTGGAAAAGTGTTTTCATATGTATTTTGACTATACCATACAAAATTGTAGGAACTTAATGAAAACAAATTCACATTCACTTCAAGATAATGGTGTTCAACACTGAGAATACTGGTGGTATAATGCAGCATGCAGGTTTTTTTATCTTTTGACCTGAAAGTTTTTGCAAAGTGCCTCAACTGGAGCTCTGCCCCATCCTTCTCCTTCCTCCTCTACAATCAAATAAGAATTGCTACTTTTTAGCAGTACCTCAAGCCCCATAAAATCAGTTATCCATCTGGGTTGACCCCACTGGTCTGTCAAATTTGGAAAATGAATTTAGATGGGTTTTCTTTAAAATATGATGACCTGAGGAGAAAGCCAATAATTAACTCTGTATGCTTCCCATTAAGCTAAGGCTGTATTACTAAGGATATTTTTTTCAATTTAATCATCAGCCAGGTAAGTGGAGGGGGAAGTTTGGATTGCCAAAGGACTGTTCTTTATGTGCATGGGTTAAACTGTGATCCAGCACTGCTTAGTATTTGATACTTGCTGTTTTAAAAATATTACGGTGTACTGTGGGTTTCAAGGCACCTCTTCTTGTCTTTACCTAATTAAATAAATGCATAAATCTTTTGTTTCTAAATCACAGAACATTTAGTTACGAAACAAGAAACAACAGATGGCAGACTAAAAGAGATATTTTGATGAAGTTGGTCCTGTGCATTACAAAAATTGTTAGCAATGTCTTGTCACTTGTCATCTGTAATTTCATGGAATAGTGAAGCAGACTAAAGAATTTGTCAAGGAATGTTGTTGTACATAAAGGTTTGTCTGTTTTATATATTTTGAAAATGTTAGACCCCGTTCTGTTTTGGTGCTGAGTGGGGTGTTTGTAGAGTTCAGATAGGGAGCAGCCATCTAGCTCCAAACCCAAAATGGCAGCTTGACACAAATTCATCTGATGTGACTGTAGAAGAGTTCTTAGGTCACTGTGTGTGCCCGTTCTTCTTTGGCAGCAAATGCAGGTGTTAATTTGGAGAGACAAGCAGTCTAACTGACTGTGTAGCCTAACAGTGAAGCATAAGGATGGAAAATGGTGTCATAATTTGAAATTAATAAATATCATATTGGTAAAGAAAAGAATTCCTGTGTAGTTTCAAGAAATGGGATACAATCTCTTGGTAAGAAGATGGAAGATCTGTTGGAGACAGTCAGCCGGTAGTGTAATGTCTAAAATTACATAGTTTGTAAGAGTATTGGAGGTCATTCTTTAATTTAAACTTACAATAAAGGGAACTAGTATTTCAATGTCTTACCATAACAGTCAAGGCACAATTATATATATAAAAATATATAGGAAGATAAAGGTGTGAAGAACAATATGCAAATACATAAAGCAGTATGTGTGGTAGAAATCTGTTTTTTCTCAATATTCAGGACCTTTTGCTTTTGTTACACTTGAATGCTCTCTGTATCAGAATTTGAAAGAAAGTTCAGAAGCATTTGACTTGCACAAGCTTTATAGTCATGTAAACTGTATAATTCAGTAGTTGCTCTTTTCTTTCTGAAGCCCTTCTTTCAGAAGGTTCACATTTTCACAGTGTATGTTACTAAACATCTTTAGATTTTTGTATTTCAAACCATGAAAATGCAAGTTATGCAAATAGTAGAAGGTGAATTTTGTTAGTTTTTTGACATTGGATATGTATTTGTTGGCATTAACTGAAGTTCATAGTTGTGGTGGCTTAATGATACAGACAAATCACAATAGGTATCTCCTACATAGATACAACTACGACATAATCTGTTGCCAGTTAGCGATACTGTGTATGACAGTAACTGGTATGCCATGGTCTACCAGAACTGTGAAAGCATTGCACAGTAACTATTCCTTCCAGCTTGCATGGAATTTCAGATCCCATTATTTCCAGCCTTTCCTGTTTTATGAGTAGATAGAGTACTCTAACACTGATAATGGCACACATTTTTGCAGCTCTTCGAAAATTAAAATTCAACAGTGAAATGCCAAATGAAAAATGAATGAACTTATTAAACAATTTGATACATACTGCAAATTTCTGCATAGTAGAAAAAATTTCTCTGCTTCCTGCAGGTGCATCCTAAGGCCCAGTAACAAAAGGGAGAAGTATGATTCCTTGCATATGTAGATGTATGCATTAAGTATGTCTATATTTTTAATGAGCATAAAGGATAAAAGCCTGAGTTCACTATAAAAGGATTTTTAAAGTGCACAGTTCTAATAATGAAAAGGAGACCAGGCATTCTCTGTGAAATTCGCTAGAACAGAAATAAAAATTTTATATTATTGGATACAAAAGGTCAAGTGCAATATTATACGGTTAAAAAATTCAAAGAAGACTTATTTTAGCCCCCAACTTAAAATATCATAATGTTCTCTAATGGGTTTGGAATCTATTAATAGCCACAAATTCAACACAGGGATTGAGGGTATGCTTGATTTTGTTGAAAGATTTCAGTAATGTTGTCAAATATCAGTTCCTTACATAGAGAGCAAGGTTTAGATTTATCAAGTCATCATAGTCTGACTTCATTTTGCTGAATATTTTCAAGTAAAAAGTCTACCTAACTAGAAACAAATGGGGTATATAAATCTGTTCTAAAGCTGAAAGATTTAACTAAGGGGCAAAAGAAGGATTTGTTTTTACTCTATGCATTGTAGAGGTACAATTGAGTATTTATGTCTTAGCTATGTTGGTAACCACTGTGTTTTTAAAAGTGAAGTTTTAATGGCAAGTAACATAGCCCAAAGTCCAAGTGAAGAGTCTTTTCCTCAGTGCAGACTGTAAAACAACTTGTAGTATTTTAGAAGTGACATCTACTAAACTAGGCCTTAAATATGTTTTTCTGTTAATTTATTCTATGACATTATTGCAGTTACAATGTATCCATCCTTTCTATAAATGGGGATTTGTGTTGCTTTCTTTTTTTCCTTTTTTTTTTTTTTTTTTTTTAAAGAACATTTTTTAAATTCAGAACCCTAAAATAGAAACCTGCTTTCTAATTAAGTATATGTTTTATGGTTGGCAGTCTAAGGGTGGAAGCAGCTTTTTCCTTTTCCCTATACTGTCTCTGAACAGGATTTCACAAAGACTATGAAATATTTAATGAATAATATAAAATATTTCAAGGTAATGATGAGAAATCAGCTTAGCTGTTTCAAGTGTATGACTCCTGGTCTTCTGTCACTGTGCTGTGCCATTAAGCCAGTCATGGTTAAAGCTTTCACTGACTTTAACAAGTTTTTGTGTTTTGGTGTTTGGATATTTTTAATTAATAAAATGTAGGTTGTGTTTTGGGGGGTTTTAAGGTATTTTTGTTGTTAGTTTTGTTGTGGTTTTTTTTTTTTTTTAATAGCTTAAGTGTAATTAAATAAAACCTAGTTATGTTTTTGTTTAGAAAAAAAATTTTGGAAAGGCACATGAAATTTGAATTTCTGGATTAAAAAACATAAATAAGAAGGCTGTTTTCCCTTTATATTTTCTTTTTTTTTTTTCTATAATTATTTTTTAAAATGAAAAACCTTCCTTAATTGATAAATCAAGTATGTGAGAAGCTACCTGAATTATAAGTGCTTTGAGAGAAGACTGTCTTTTGATTAGCTCCCAGAACTTGTGGTCAGAACTGAGTTCTCTCCCATCAGTCAGCTGCTGTGTGATCATGGATTTTGTATACCAAGTAATGGGATGGGAATAATGAAATTATCTATTTCACATAGACATCAGTGTTGAGAGACTGCTCTGGGTCAGAGCCTCAGATGAAAAATGCTGTATTGCTGTCTACAGTGAAAAGAACTGTAATGAGATACTGAATGATGCACAGACAATCACAATCACAATTTTTTACAAG
>JASSUY010025529.1:2117-29668 GCA_032466535.1 Forpus xanthops
GGAAAAACAATCCTGTTTTGTTGAAAGCTTTGTCTACCTATCACTTCTCCCTTAGTAACACTCGAGCCTAGTTCAGAAGAAATACAGGATGCAGAGATAGTAACACCTTACTAGAAGCCGAAAAAAGGATCTTGCCTGGGAATTGAATCCTTTGCTTGGTCCTCCAGTCACCAGGATGCTACATGTTCTGCTTGTTTCACACAGCAGGCAGGAAGAAGCAACCAGACACTAATCAGCTAATGCATGTTTGCTTGCCACTCACAGTATGTATTTCCAAACAAACCATGGCTGACTTTACATCTGGTAGGATTTCTAAATTGTTAAAGAAAAAGAAAAGAACTGGCAATAATGCAGTGAGAGTGTTTTATGTAGATACACAATTTTAAGTTTTGTTATATCAGCTACAGATTATATGATGATAGGGAAAAAACAAGTGTATGCTGCCTTACTGCAGACAAAAAGCCAGCATGTCTGTTCTGCTGGTTTAGAAGTATGTAACTATTTTCATGGTTGTGATAGATGCTAGATATGCACACCCTTGCCTAAAGCATGATCACAAAATATTCAGCAGCAGCAGCTTTGCATAATGACCTGACTGGTGGTCTCAGCCTTGATTACGCAAGAGAGGGATTCCTCTACCAATTACCCCTCTGCAAAGAATCCCTCAAAAGCCTGGTTCAGAGATGGTCTCAAAGGAAGGACATGTCAGTGTAAAGCCACATCACACTTCATAGAGTGTTTGTGCTGCTGTGGCTCACAGGGTAATCCTGTAGAGTTTCAAAATTATGCCAGACACCTCTTCAGCTCCAGGGTGGCACTGAATCAGAAGAGCTCAAAGTTACCTCTTTCTGCTATCTCCTGAACATATTTGGCTGCAAATTTTTTTGCTACGCATACTACAAAATCTCAGCCTCTGTACTAAGATTTATCTGTTTATTTGCAAGTTGGAGTCAGGACCCTGATCTAAATTATTCAATAGTAATACTCGAGGTTATTTAAAATGTTGGATGCTGACTTGTTTTTTTTAGAATTAGCACAAAAATATCCTACAGCAGCACACAGACAGGGTTAGAGTACCTTGCAAGGAAATATCGTGTCCAGTAGATCTCACCTTTGAACAAAATGAAGGGAAATGTTACTGTTCAGAGCCCCTCCTTTCCCATTCCCCCACAACAGAGGGAGGGATACCAGAAAGGGCAAGAGAGACCTAGCCTAGCAAATAGACAGATGGGTATCAGAATATGCAAGTATTGTTCAGTCAGTCCCAGAGGATTTGCAATGACACATTTTTTGACATTGCGAAAGTTATAGTGAGCTCAGTCAGTTATTTTTAATCTTCATTGCATACATCCCTCTGCTCTGCCTATGTTGTATTCATATTGTAATTTGAACCAGATCATTCCTTTTGGTAAGAAAAAGGGGAAAACCCCCACAAAACAAAAACAAAACAAAACAAAACAAAACACCTTAAAAAAAAAAAAAAGCCCAGAAACAAAAAAATAAAAACAAAAGCCAAACACCCAAAACCAACCCAACCCAACCAATCAACCAACTAATCAAAAAAAAAAAAATAAGTTATGAGAGGATTTTGCTCACATTGAATATGTAGCCTTGCAATATAAGTTTATGTGTGGATGTTGATATGAGAAGGAGCAAATCAGGGAGGTCAAAATGATTACAGCATGGCTGAAAGGCTGAATTTAAGTGTCTTCCTATAGATTTCAATTAAGACTTAATTTAAGTCTTTTTCTGTAGAGGGTCTTCTTCCAAGGACATAGTAGCATAGAATAGTTAGGGACGGAAAGTACTTTAAGATTGTCTAGTTCCAACCCTCCAGCCATGGGCAGGGACACCTCACACCCAAAGCTCTGTCCAACCTGGCCTTGAACATTGCCAGGGATGGAGCATTTGTGCCTTCTTTGGACATCTTTTTCCAGTGCCTCACCCCTCAGAGTAAAGAACTTCTTCCTTATATCTAACCTTCCTCTGTTTAAGCCTAAATCCATTATTCGTTGTCCTATCTCTACAGGCCCTGATGAAGACTCCCTCTCTGGCATGTTTTCATGTAGTAATAGGAGAAGAGGGAATGGTTTTAAACTGAAAGAAGGTAAATTTAAATTAAACATTAGGAAGAAATTCTTCACTGCGAGCGTGGTGAGGTGCTGGCAGAGGTTGCTCAAAGAAACTGTGGCTGCCCTATCCCTGGCAGTGTTCAAGGCCAGGTTGGATGGGGCTTTGAGCAACCTGGTCAAGTGGAAGGTATCCCTGCCAATGACAGCTGTTTTAGAACTAGATAAACTTTAAGGCCCCTTACAACTCAAACCAGTCTGTAACTCAACGATTCTAAAAAAATACGTCATTGGCTACTGAAGAAAAATGGAAGCTTATGCAAACCATATGAGCACCTGAACAAGACAAATAACCTTTCTATGAGTTGAATTTTAATCAGAAAGAATAAAGTTCTCAGAACTTATTCTCTGGTCAAATACTAATAACAAAAACCCCTAAAACCAAAAACCCTTACAGTTTGTTATAAGTTTTAAGGTTGATAGAAACATATTTAGTGAAATCCAGACTGAAAAAATAGTTAAAACTTACAGTCCAAATGTTATGCAATATCAATATATTTCCAACCTGAAAGAAATGGTAGAAATATTAATGCAACACTTCATGCTCTACTTCCAAGTTCAAAATCCTTTCATTGATGAAATATTTATCACATGCTTCAAATATCTTTTTCATTAAAATATTTCTTCATTTAACTCCAAGTGTATTCAAAACGTATTTCTGATCTGAGATAAAGGGCCAATATTATTTTCTATTACACCATATTAATTTCCCAACTTTGTCATTGTAGATTTGTCCCAATATTTTCAGAGACCCTAGTACTTTTATACAAAATAGGTAAATAATATGTTTTCCTAAAAAAAAAACCAAAAAAGATATTTTCTATTTGCAATCTATCTCATTTCTATATATTCCTAAGATTTTGTGTTTGTTAATATAACAACAGTGTATTGAACAAAAACCCTCTGCATAAAACCTAAGCCATTTTTTATAGAAAGTTTTCTTAATTTGTATCTTAACTTACAGATATATAATCAATTAGATTCTGATTTCATTAATAAAGATGTAAATCCGAAGCAATTCCACTGAAGTCAGTGGAAATAAACTAAGATAATATTGGTTATTAGGCAATCTGAGGTTCAAGCTATTAATACTGCTTAAACTTTTGTATCCTTCACATACATCAAGATAGCATGAAGCCTGTTCTGTTTCTTCATCCTTTCTCCTCTCCTTTTTCTCACTGTGCTGAGGGCAGCAAAATCTCTATGTTCCTTTCATATGTCATTCCATATTAAGGGGAGGTCATGGCAACAATTTTTAAACACAGCTACCCACTGAGAACAATGCAGAGTGCTACTTAAAACTTGACAGTAGGGTGTGACCCTATAATATCAAGAAATATCTCTTTACTTGACTAAAACCCTGATTCTAGTCATAACAGCATTCTACCAGCATTAAACATTGCATTTGTAGCATTCCACTGCTGATGTGCAGTATTCTAATGTGTTTCCAAATGTGACCATTGCTTGTACAGTTTCAGCTATCCAAACTTCATTCTAGTGCCCATTTTGCATAAATAAACAACTGCAGCAACACAGATTTTAACACTGGCTAAAGAACTACTGAGTGTGTAGGGCCAGACCAATAAATGCATCATGCACACATGCATCTTTGTGCTGCATGAAGTTTTATTGGTCTGCGTAGGACCAACAAGGTAGAGGGTGACTTACATCCTGTCCTTTAATCAAAGCTACAGGCCCTTATCATAAAAAGATTGATGTGCATCTTCAGCCACACAGTAAGTATTGCAATTAATGCTAATAGGAGTTTTTAGAATTTTGAGCATGAAGAAAATGCACAAAGTCTTTGCAGAACTGGTCACACCATTTGTGTTCAAAGTTTCACCTTCCTCTTTGCAGCTGTCATACGTCAAGAGACACTGATAGTTTACCAGTATTGATAGTCTCCCTCATATTCCAGCATAAGTGATTTCAGGTAAGGTGACTGTTAGAGTGGTAGCACCCAAAAACTAGGTAAAATATTATAGCTAAAACTGGAGCTAGACTATTACAGATAAGCTAGGCAAATCAGTCATGCTAGCAACTGTGTTCATTTTACAAATTCATTTTGGTTTTAGCAAGCTAGTCAAAAGCATTAATGTACCTAATATCCTTTCAATTTTTCTGCCTTGTCTTTATGCATTTCCACGTACACATCATATTGTATACACGTAAAAATGTTTGATTCATTTCTGAGATGCAGGCATGTCATTGTCTTTCCATGAAAGAACAGATGAAAACCATTTGCTCAGATATTGCTTTAACATGGAGGAAAAGAGCAAGGGAATATACCTCAGGCATGCACTTGAAAGCTTCTAGCTCCATAAGTATCCTTGTAAGTGTGACATTTTTTAAAAAAGGCTTTTAAATCAGCTTTTCCAAGGGGTATAAAGATTGCACTAAGTGCAATATGTGATTTTCAAAAGGGCAGAAACAGTTGACATGTAACTTCTGAGTTGCTTTCAAAGTAAGGCTAAGTTATTAAATGCTAAAGTCACCTCTAAAATGTTATTTAGGCTGTTAAATCAGGTAATAGCTTTTGAAAAATTTACCTGTCATTAATGGAAGAATAAGGTCCTAGTAAAAGAGGAGATTTTTTTGACATCATTTCATGACTTCCAACATTTTTTGACAGAAGAACACTTGGTCAGGGAACTATAATTTTTAGGGAATAAATAATACTTATTAAATACTTTTCTAGTAAAATTCAGCTTTGAGGTCTCCATCAAAAAATGAGTAAAAATTCCCCAAATTTAGGAACTCCCTAGAGTTAGTAAGTGCAAATCCTATCCCGTGAAATATGGGATTAGGAATTTGGGGACTGCATTTTTGTTTTAAATGTGAAGGCTTTTAAAATATCTTCATTTTCTTGCAGAGGAAAGTTTGACAATCAGTATAAGTGGCATATGCATTCGATAAAAACTATACCCCTCCTGTAGCTAACCTCCAAAACTAGTTTCCTATAGATTTTAAAAATGGAAGTAAATTTTTTTTGGCAGAAAATGGCTTCTTCTGTATCAGATCTAAAATATTTCTGCTCCAAGAAGCACAAATTTGTTGTCAAAATCCCCTCCTGTTGTGATGACGTGATCAAAAGAAAATATACCTGTTCCAGTGACCTTAAGCATCTTCCATTAAGCCAAGTTAAAACTTCTTCTTTGACATATCACCTTTGAACTATGGTGGTGATTTTTCACAGTAAACTTATTTATAATATGAAAATGGGTAGATTTTTTTCAGCATATACAAGACAGTAAAAGATTATGCCATGGACGATTGTACTTCTGAAGCCAGGTGGTTGAGGGCAAAAATATATATTTTATTGTCATAGGCAATGACCAGGTCTGCCTTGATTTTCCTGAATGCAAAATAAATGTTTTTACAAAGTACCACAAGTGTTGCTATCTTTAATGTGACATAATTTGAGGTGTATACATAGAAATAGCTGGATCATTCATTCAGTCTTTGCTGCATATTTCGGATGTTCCATTTACAGCCCAGAAAATGACAAACCTGCCAAACGAATGATATAAATAACAGCATAGTAGAAGCCTGTAGACAACATTATACCAGCTGGCTTTCTGTACAATAGAAAGTGTATCACCTTTGCTTTTTACTTGGTGGTGGAACTCCAGTTTGCAAAATATAAAAGAGATTTTATCTTCTCTACCGCCTGTGACACAACTAAATGCTTCCCTCAGTTACTTTTAATGCATTGTGAGTTACTTAAATTACATATCAAGGTCAGAACTCCATGTAACCATCCAGTATGGAACACAATTGCGTAGTTTGGCTTTTTAAAGATACAAAAGCAGCAGCACCCAGACACCCATAATTTACTGTGACATGGAATTAGATGAGGTGCGATCTGACACCATGCGATTACAAACTTGTGATCCAGCACTGCGGCTTCTGAGGCCAAACAATATGCAGCAAGGGAACTGTCTGCAAAATTAAGTCTAAAGCAGATCATTTGCATAGTAAAGGCACTTCAAAGAAGGACCAATACATTGGAATCATAGAATATCTCAAGTTGGAAAAAGACCGTATGGCTCATTGAGTTCAACTCCCTACTTCTCACAGTACTATCTAACACTAAACTGTATGACTAAGAACATCACGCAGATGATCCTTGAACTCTGACATGCATGGTGGCATGACAACCAAGGACCACAGGCTCCACATTCTTTCATTGTATTGTTATTTGTGATATTGAACATCGTCCATCTATTTGTAAATGTATTCACCTACAGTGTTGTCAGTGAAAGTGTGTGATTTCAGCTGAATTCTGTGTTGACCGTAATTCCATATTTAAATTTTCCTTTATTCCCCTAGCATCAGAACTGATATATACTGGTAGCCACAGTCAAAGTTTGGAAGTGTAAACATAGAAATGCTGAGAGGAAAAGAAACAATGGGGACTTACTTTTCCACTTTGAAAGGCAGGTACTACGGAAATGCCTGACACCTGGGACATCAGCAGTAACAAGCAGTCCAAAGGCGGCTGGACCAGTGTAGGACAGTGTAGATGCCAAGCCTGTGTTTTAGTAGAAAAGATTAAAAGTATCCTATTAGCAGGCTTTTTAACAGTTAGAGTTATGCTTAATAAACACTGACAGTTAAATTTGGTGTAAAATTGTGATTGTGTGAAATTATATCATCAGGGTAGATACTTAGATCACTGTGTGGCTCTCCTTGGTTTAGCTGGGATCTTCACTGTCATAATTTCAGTTAGAAGGAATGTTTTAACATTGCTGATGATAGCAATAAGTGGGCCAGCAGACATGCTTTAATGATTAATAGAATTCTAATTTTCAGTAGAAGCAGGTAACTGATTACTCTCTCTTGGTTTTGCTTGCAACAGGGATAGCATAGCACAGAAAAAAAAAAAAAAAAAACAATCCTGCCCATACTGAGAAGTGCAGGTATTTTGAAAGCTGACATTTATTTGTTTATAAAAAGCACAGCCTTGAATTCCTGCCTTATTAGAGTGCACTTTAGTAAGATTCCACTTTTCTAGAAAGAAAAATAGAGTACTCATTCTTGTTTCTCTCTGAACTTTGTGAAGAAGAATCTTACAAAGATGCTACCAGAGCTCTTTTTTCTTGTCATCACCTTTTTTTTAGGATGTGAATTAAATAATTACCTCAGCTTCTGGTCCATATAACCATGTCACCTGCTACATTTATTCTCTCTGGCTGTAATGTGTTTGGCTAACATCTAAAATGTGCACAGCAGCTGGAGAAACTTGCTATGTTAAGAAATGATATCTATACTTTTAGACTTGCTGCTGTTGTACTTAAAATTATTCAAATGCTGGCACAGACAAAAGAAAACTGTTTTCAGAAAGATTCTCTTATATATGAATCAGACTTGTTGGGAGCAAGTCTTCTGAAAATGCCTTTAGCTATCAGCACTATCACATTATCCACCTTTAGAACTAATGTGAAACTAATGTTACCAAGATAAACAGCATTTTTAGTCTGGCTGCATAAGAGTGCAGTTGAGCGAATGGTGGCTATCATGAACACCATTGTAAGCAGTGGGCGAAAGAAACAGAATTCAGTAGAAATAATTTTAATGTATAAAAATCTGGCACTAGTGCTTACCTTTGAGGAGTTAGAAACTTCACAGGCTTCAGAAGAGCACCTACACACACACACACATTCAAAACCCCTTTGAAATTACTGAGCCTACTTATATGAGTAATTACTCAAAGGTGAGTGAAGGATCATATCAGTGCCCTTTGGGACCAGCTTTCATGAAAAGCCTACAAAGCATTTCAACAACATTAACATGTACACTATATGAAAAGCCTTGAATATGAGCTTACTTCGATTGCCTGGAGGTTTTTAGACATACACAAGCTGCATAGCTAGACATTCCCCTCTCCTTCTTGCTGCTTCTTATCTTCTACTCCTTTTTCCTGCCATATGCCACTAATGTAATCGGAGGCCATTAGGGAAACTCACTCCCAGGCTCAGATATTGGAAAGTATAGTAAATGATCAAAGCTCAGGGTCAGTATGAGCACCTGGTTTGCTTTGATCACCATCATTAGTTATGACAAGCAGGAATCCCTCTTGTCATCTCAGAAAAGTGTTCACACTGGTGGTGAATTTATTTTTATCTCACACAGAGTATAAAAGTAGACTTGTGATTAAAACCTGCAGCATTCTGTTGGAAAGCAAAAGCAAATCTGCCTCAAAGTGATGGGGATGGAGTGCCTGTACCTTAAAAATGAAAAATATAGTATGATGCATTAGTCCACAATGCCCTTGTCAAAAAAACCTACCCAGAACAAATACGTGTAGCTCTCTGCAAGAAGGATAAAATCTGAGAGCTTTAAACAGAAATAAAATAGACAGCTCACAGACTGGTTTTCAATCCTCTTGTCCTGTTAACTCATAGATCTTTTTTGTGGTTAGAAATATCTTCTGATATTCTTTTATAGCTCCTTTTTGTAATTGTAAAAATAAAGTAATATTCCATTACAGACTGATTTTTCAAATAATTCATTTTTCCAGAGGTTTCACCTGTTATACATTGTTTCACTCCCTGAAGACTAAGTATTTAATTTTCTTCCAAACATATTTTGAATTTCTGGTTATCCTTTGTGCTTTCAAAGTGATTGTCTACATTAGTTTTAATTCCGACCTTTTTTTGTTTCAACATAGTCTCCTATCAATTATTTCCATACATTAATTGCCACCATATGAGAAAAGTAGAAATTATTGAGCACTTTCATTTCTTCTGCCTTCTATTTTTAATCTACTCTTTGTCCTTCTATCAGAAGTGATAGAGAATAAGTGCCTTATAGTTCTTAACATTCCACTTGCTCATTTGAATTTTCTTTGATTATGATTTATTTTCTTCTTTCTAATGTTTTACATTCAAAATTCAATTGTATGCAATTGCATGAAAATAACAAACGGCATGGAAATCAGGAATAGTAGATAATAAGAGGTAAAATTGCAACAAGCCTAAGTGGTAAATTATCCATAAACAGTAAAAACCCCAGGCTGTTCCAGTCTAATGATTTTTTATCAGTTCTCTGATATTCTGTGGAATACTTGCATAATTTTAGGAGCCTACTAAATAGAAGTTTTGAATTACACTTTACAAGAATCTTCCTCCCTATCTCTCTGTCCTCCCTTCTCTCTTTGACTTTACACATGCACATACATATATATATATATATATGTTATGAATTTGTAGTAACAGAGAAATACTAGCCTCCAGCTTTAAACATATACAAAATTGTTACTCTTGGTATTTAAGCATATTGTCTTTGTATTCCATATTACAGTTTCAAATTGTTTAGATGGGGACTGTTCACCAATGTGTTAATTTCATTCAGTGTTAATCATACCTAAGAAAAATGTTTAATGGCACTTCCTGCTGACCACAAACTTAAATGCCCACAGAACTCTTAAACAGCTCTGAAAGTCAGTGCTTGAAATTTACACTCCTAAGCATTCTCCTGTTATCTCCACATTATATTACACAAAACCATCTTAGTGCGAGTTAGCAATGTCAGGTCAGTCCAAACAGTCTGCTCAACCTGCTTTCACACAGACCATTTGTTCTTTGGAGTTCTGTTCTGCTAGGATTGTTGAAAAAAAAAAAAAAAAAAAAAAAGGTGTTTCCTCTTCATATTCTCTTTCCATACAATAATTAAAAAAAGATTTGAGTTTCTTCCAGTGATAACCAGTTATCCTTCTCTCTTTACAATCGTCTCCCTTCTTGCCAATTTCCCTAAATCCTTCAAGAAACGTTGCTCAGCTTTGAAACTCAGCTGTTCTGCTTTTTTTATCCATTGACTCCTTAAAAAAAAAAAAGATGGAGAAGTATCTGAGTCAGCAAAAAAAACACAAAAGGACCTTATTTTCCACTGAAGAGTAGCTTACATATAAACTTAGTTAGCTAACACGCATTTGTTATAACAAAGGAGTGTTAAATTAAATACATCAAAGTTTACATATTTTGGATTTGTAAGAGATAATTTGAGCAATGGTATTTATTTCTGATTTAGCTATTTATGTGTTGCAGTATGAATCATAGGAAAAGTACCAGGCAGTAAATAGATTTGAATTTAGGACCATTTATAATAATTTAGAGATTAGTTGCCTTTATAGACTATCTGAAGCACTAAGAGGGCTAGAGATACTTATTTCTGAATAAATTCTAGCTTTCTTTTGTGTAGTAAGTACTTTCATCAAGAATATATGACCCTCTTTAGTTCCTCAGAATTTTTTTTTTTTCCTGACATAATGTTTAAGCTTTTCTTGGATGTTCTTTGATAGTTCTTATTTTTATAAGAAATACAATGCAGACACTGAACCAACACATGGTAAGACCACCCTAGGTGAACACAGCTTAAATGGAAAAGACATATTAAGTATCAGTGGTGAAATAAACGTGACTTTCTCACAGTAACCCTGCAATGAAGAGGTAGAGCTGAAAACAGAATCTGACTCAGCTGCCTGCTATTGAAATGCTCAAATGATCGAAAATTTACTGCTCAATCCCACTTTCCACCTGAGTGAGCTGTGCTGTAGGCATTGTCAAAGTTGGTCATGTATTTGGGAGCACTGTAGGTGGTCTGAATTTGTTAATAGAGCTTTCTCAATGTCTGTCTAGATTTTTAATAGGCATGCAGAGTATAAACTGGCGCTCCTTGTTGTTATAAATGGCCACGTATTTGCCAAACCACTTCGAAAAGTAACTGCAGATAAAATGCTTGTTTTTGACAAACTGATCTGCTGCCACATGAAGTTATACTTCTTTTTTTCATTCTATGTTGGTTGAGATCTTAGTTGCAACAACATGAGCTTAATGCTGCAGACATATGGATGTTTAGGGCAGCATGTTATTGACAAATTCTCTAGACTGATGATTTATTATGTACATCAATGGACAACACTTGCTCTGTCTATGAAGCCTGTTTTCTCTAATCTGCTCATCTGGGAGAGACATGCTGTGCACAAATGGATACATGGTTTGTTTTATCAAACTGAGCCCTCTACACAGCCGTGTATTTCATTCTTATTTATGTGTGTTTTAGCCCCTTTAGCCTGTTCTTTGACCTACAGGTATGCCATTCCAAGCCAAATTGCACTTAAATACATGCATGTTCTTCAAGGAGAAGGGGAATACAAGGGAGAAGAACTATTCCTATAAACAGTGTGCTTGTTGAGAGACTGAAAACGTCACTTGAAAATGATATGTTGAGTCCTCCTGGTGGCATTTTTAATGCAGATGAACAGTGGTGACCTCAGAGGGGATGAATATATAAATGCACATGCCTCACCTAACTTGTTTGCAAGCTATGTCACAGAAATTTGCAAAAACTGCATACTGCTGGCATGCTGAATAGTGTTTTCAAAGAAGACTAGTATTTATAATCACCCCTGAAATTTCACCCCATGCTATATGTTTTCAATTCCCAGAAAACAAAATACACTGTTGTTGCCTGGAAAAAATCGGCTAATATTGTGATAGCAGCTGAAACAGATGTACTATACAGGTACTCTAGCTAATTTTGAAGTGCTTCATTTACTTTTTATAATATATTTATTTTTGGAACTAGCAAATTTTTCTCTTTTCTTCCACAGCTATTGCTTTCTATTTTTCAAGGGAAAGCAGTGAAATTCTTGAGGGACACAAATAAGATGCAGATAGTCCTCAGGGATACTTCTTGCAAAGTCATCTGAAGTCATATACTGGCAAGTACAAGACATACTGCACAAGAAGGAATGAAGCTACCCTTACTGCAAGCATGATTTAATATACTGAATGTACTATTTTGACAGCTGCCATTATGAATAATTAAATAATATAATATAATTATAGATTTCTCAGGTTGCACTGCACAGCACAGCTTACAGCACAATCTTTCAGGTAAATCAAGTCAATAGCATAATCTTGGCTAGATTCCTTCTGTGTGGTCTTGCCCAATCTGTTCTCCATGTGATTCTTCATGTGCAAAGAAGGGTTTGATGCTTTTTCTTTAGTTTTCACTTTGTGCACATTTGCAGATTTGAAGATAAGAACTTTCACCTCAGCTAGAATCTATACTCTTTGGAACTGGGACAAGAGACAAATTCATTAGTTTTTTGCATTGCAAAGGTTCCAGCCTCCCATAAGATTCATCCTGAGATGACTCCTGCAACCAAGACACTGAAAAGGAGAGAATGTTGCTGTATATAAAAAAAATCTATGTGGAAATAATGAGGCCACATCATACCTTGTATCTGCAAACCAGAAAAGTTATTACAATTTTAACATTCATAATTTCTTTATTCTGATTATAATTCTAGTAATTTCAAAACCTAAGATATATCTAATCTTTGATTTTACAGGGTACCTTTAGTTGCAAAGGTGTTACTTTCAGATTTTTCTAGAATTTTTTTCATTGTTAATATGTTTTCTGCTCTGTTACATTAGTAATCTGTGTAATGAAAGCAAATGACTAATCAAAATGCAAAATATTCAGTTCAAAGTGCTTTAGCACCAAAAAAAGTCAGTATTTCAAAAACTTTCAGCTATCTCTATTCTTGTTTGTGCAATAATAAATGATGCGAAAAGTTTTCTACTGGCAGTTCAGATCTCTCACTTTGCAACTGAAATAGTTGTCCACTCAGTTGGATAAAGGAGGCTTGAATTTAGTTATAAATCCGGTCATCAATGTCCAATCTGTGATTTATCACAGGCACTCTCTTATGGCAGGATTTCTGCTACATAACTTTGGAAAGTAAGATATCCAAGATTATCATTAGTTCTGCATATCTAAACTAGTCTTTACATTGGGATTCGCCATATTTTAAAACTGGTGAAATGAATGAAGCTTCAGTGGATGCTTTCACCCTAAGCCGTCGGTATGCAGAACTAATTGCTTGGTCTATTTGACTGAGTTTTAGATTGCTCAAAATAAATAAAATGTGCCCAGATTTAAAAGCCATCTCTGCAACTCTGTAAGGGAATAGGATAAAGATCTGATTACAGGAACAGGACCCAGAGATTATCATGACAATATCATTCTGCTATTTTTGTGACAACAGTTGTATGAAAATTATGAAGTGACAGAAATAGAGGTCATTCTGTCAGCATCTAGAAATGTGAAAGCTGAAGCCCCTACTTGTTGTTCTTTTTAGCTGTTGTTTTAGGACCAGATCACTTTACAGTGCATTTCTCTTTTTATGAGAAGGTGTCAGCTACAAAAGGTGATCTTAGATAGATACCAGTGCTTGTACTTTAGAGGACATTGTAGACATGCATACGTATGAACACACATATATATGTATATATGTATATGCTTATATGTGAAATTAATATACAGATGGAAGATATTAATTACAACATAGTATAAAGTTTTCACATGTATTTCAATATATTGATTTCTATAATGAGTTTATAACTTCTGATGAATTCGTGGTTTGAGGTAAACCTTTAATTTCCACAAAGGCAGGAGGCAAGAAATAAACAAAAACTGAATACTGAATGAGTTGTTCACCAACAATTAAATATATGTTCATATCTTGCTCAAATCTATTATGCCTTCCACATAGAAAACCAAACTATTTTACAAAATCATTTTCAAGTTTTTACCTTGGTTAAATCTGCACAACTCCAAGATAAAGGTTTTATCATATATTAGAAGTCTGGATTCAGACTGAGATAAACTTTAAAACACTTGATAAATACTATGTTGATTGTCCTTTTTTTTTTTTTTTTAGATAATGAGCTCACTGTTTTTCATTATTTTTCTCACAATTTCACAGTAAATTAATTTTGATCTTAGTAAACTCAAATAATTCTGAGCAGTTTTTTAAAAAAAATAAAAAGGTTTTCTTTTGTTTTAACATTATGACCCTATTTGATATTTCATCCTTCCTGATTTCGCCTCAAAATTTGGGGTGACTGAAAATTAACCTTGTGAAAGTTGATCAATGCTTTCTAGTTGGTTTTATATGAATAGAATGTTCTGCTTCCTAAGAAAATATTTATAAAGACACAGTGATTTACATGCATTGATATTTTTTTTGAGAGGCATGGCTAATGTGTATAATTTTTGCATTTAAAGGCATAAAATTTTTAAAAGAGCTAATTATATCCTGCATTATCTCTTGATGATAGAGTATCAACAATCTATTTTAAGTGACAAGCAATTTGTAGAAGAAGCTTTGCCACTTCTAATTGTCAGTTATAAGCAAAATCAAAGTTTATTAGGTTATGGATTTCAGGAAGACATGAAGGACTGTTGCTAAAAAGCACTGAAAGAATGACTATGTATTTGAAAGTACGTAAAAATAATTTCAGGTACAGTGAGCTCTAGCAAGAACTCAGTAAATGTAAGTTCAAAATGGCACTGTAGCACATCCCTTCTGAGGCAGTGAACAGACAATAGCAGACCCTGCTAATCAATGGAGTATTGGATATTGGATTTTTAATGATTCTTACTGTATTATTCTGTTCTGGTTATCCACTCAGCAGCTGTAATATTGGTAGAGACCTTGATAACTCAGCACATTGCTGTTTTCCTATGTTAGAAATCTTCTGACCCAGAATAATTTGTCTAACATTAGATCAACTATTTCTACTAACCAATCAAATCAGTAGTCAAACTTTTCCAACAACAAATACATGTTTTATGTGTCTTAATGTTTATTTATTTATTTCATACAAAAAAAAATACTATGGAAATTGTGTAGTTTTATGAGAAATAAAAGCATAAGAACTCAATTCTTATGTCTTAGACAGCTTGCATCATTTAAGATGGTTGTAGATGCCAACATTTGGAAAACTGAATTGCTCCCTTAATTGTCTTAGAAAAACTTAACATCCAGAAATAAATTATAATATACATGTCATGGTTCAGCCTGAAACCACGACAATACAGAAGTTTTAACAAATTAATTCTGAATCTTTCTAATACTTGCTGACTTATTAATCTCTGATTATAATGCATGTAGTAGGTATATGATTCATAATATTTCTAAAACACTGTAAAAATGCAAGAGAATCATTCATTTTTGTAATAGAGGCACATGTGAATTTTTTGGCTGAATAATTAATTCATAGAATTGTTGAATGGTTTGGGTTGGAAGGGACCTTAAAGCTCATCCAGTTCCAACCCGCTTACCAGAGGCAGGGACACCTTCCACTAGGCTGCAGCTCAAAGCCAGGGGTGAGGATTTCCTTCTGTCCTGGGTTCAGCAGTAGCAGTTATTATTCTCTTTCTTAGAAGCTGGTTCTGCGATGTGTTTTTGACTTTCAGCCTGGGAACAGCGCTGACAACGCCTATGGTTTTGGTTACTGCTTCGTAATGTTTGGTCTGACCAAGGACCTTCTGAGCCTCATGCTCTGCTAGGGAGGAGGGGAAGCTGGGAGGGAGCAGAGACAGGGCACTTAGCCCCAACTAGCCAAAGAGGTATTCCGTACCACAGCACATCATGCCCAGGATGTAAAAACGAGGGGCAGGGACCCAGAAGAGTTGGGTTGACTGCTGGGTCAGGCTTGGTATCAGGTGGTGAGTGTTTGTATTCTCTTCCTTTGCATTTCCCTGGTCATTATTATTATTAGTGGTAGCAGTAGTGGTTTGTATTATACCATAGTTTCTAGGCTGCTCTTATCTCAGCCTGTGGAAGTTACATTCTTTCAATTCTCCTCCACATCCCTCCGGGAGCAGTGAGAAAAGGGGGGAGTGAGTGAATGAACTGCATGAAAGGCTTAAACCACGACACCTTCTTGCCTTCAGCCACGCAGCAATTTTATCTAGACAAGCGAGGTCTTTGGCACATTTAGCAACTGTTTTGATGCAGATTCACCATAGGCTTTCTTCAGTATAACAGAAGAAGCACAGCAAAAAAAAAAAAAATCCTCACCCACTAACTTTCAAGTATTCTTTATGAATAAGGTATTCCAGAAAACACAGTAACCAATAATGAAATTAGAGCCTGAGGAATAACACTTCCTATTTCAGAGGAATTAGTATTTTTGTTCCACATTCATAAGAAGTTAAAGTATTCCCTGTTCTTGAAATATGATGATAAATAATAAAGTACCCAGTGATAAAGTTGAACAACTCATTTCAGGTAAGGTAACTAGTTGCAGATATCTAAATATATATAGGTTTTGGATTATAAGCTTCTACTGCTGAAACAAGATTCAAACTACAACTATAAGCAATAACCCTAATTAAGAGTGAATGTGAATTTACTATTTGATCTGTTAATTTAACTTGTATTTACAATATAAACTCTTTTTTTTTTTTTTGTATTATTCATTGTTGCTCAATTAAGATTTGTCTCTAAGATGCCAGGAAGGTTGAACTATTTTCTAAAAGTGACTGTCTTTGTTCACTGACTAGAGTTAGAAAGGAGTTCACATGATGAGCTTAAACTAGACATGTAATTTTTATAAAACTAATGGTAGAGACAAGACACCACCCTTAAATAATTAGACCATCAGGGTTTTTTTTCCCCATTTGTACTTAAAATATTATGAACAATTGCAAATATAATTAATTATTCTCATAACAAAAGGTTATGTATCTATGTAGTACATATTTTAATGTGATATCACAGTATTTATTTTGCTCCTTAACACTTACAGTAGGAAATACTGTCCTTATTATTTTAGGAGACAGGATAACAGAATTTTATACATAAATGGTAAGTACAGGTACTCAGCTGCTCTTTAGGGTAAGTTTTTGATCATATGAATATACCCATGCAAAACTAAGGTCCAAATTTTTATGCCTGTGATATTTAAGAGTCACAGATAATTAGCAATAATCACCTGCTGTCAATTTTCTTAGTTGTTAAATGGATTCAGGCACCTACACTCCACTCTCATAGACAACTTCTTGGTACTTTAGATACTTCCTGTATTTTTAGAAAGTTACACAAATCTTCCTTTGTGAATCAGGCTGATAGAAATTACTTGAATTCAGAAAAAAAAAATGCTGAATGGCATTAGCCAAGTTCAAAATGAAGAAAAAATTTCAAAAATTACTAAGTAAGAGATTTCACTCATGGCAGGTTCAGAAAGAGCCAAAGTGTTATTTACATGGTTGATGAGAAGAAAGCAATGTCACATCTAATACCCAGCAACTAGCTATAATGTTTCTCAGTGGTTTATCAGAGACAAAGATTGAAAAACAAAGGCATAAAAGCCAGCTGGAGGTCAGTCATTAGTGGTATATCACAGGGCTCAATACTAGGGCCAATTCTATTTCACATCTTCATTAATGATTTGGACAAGGGACAAAGTGCACCCTCAGAAAGTGTACCCACAGGAAGTGTACCCTCAGGAGGTCTGAAGACGCTACAAATGGATAGTAGCTGCTGACAGACCATAGGGTTGTGTTGTCATTCAGAGAAACCTGGGCAGGCTGATAAAATGGACTGAAAATTGTCTCATGGAGCTCAACAAGTGGAAATGCAAAGTCCTGCCCCTGAGGAGGTATAACCCAAAGTAGAAGCAGAAAACATCTTGGAAAGCAGCTTAGCAGAGAAGGACCTTGGTGTTCTGGCAGGGGCAAGTGGAAAATGAGCCAGAAATGCAGCTTCACAGCAAAGAAGGCCTACAGCATCTCAGATTACATTAGAAAAAGCATTGCCAGCAGGTCAAAAAGGTGATTTTTCCTCTCTACCCATCCCTTGTGAGACACGTCTGAAGCACAGGGTCCAGTTTTGAGCTCCCTCTTATAAGAGAGACAGGGACATAATGGAAAGAGTGCAGCAAAGAGTCACAAAGACATTTAAGGGATTAGAACATCTTCCATATGAGGAAAAGCTACAAGAACAGGGATAGTTCAGCATGAAAGAGAAAAGTCTCAGGAGGATTTGGTCAATATGTATAAAGTCCTGATAGGAGCAAATGGTGGTGTTCACTGGCAGAACAAATGGTGAGGCGCTCAAATTAAAATCCAACAAATTCCAGATGTACAAAGAAAACATTTTTTTACTGTGAAGGTGATTGAACACAAGAAAAGGTTTCCCACAGAGGCTGTGGAGACAACCGACTGCATGTGACCCTTCTTGATCAGGGGGTTAGACTAAATATGTTGAAAATGTTCCTTCCCACCTTAGCCATTCTGAGAAACAGAGCTTTATATCTTTTTGAGAAAATTCCGCTATGGCACAAACTTGCCATTAGCCAGGACTGCTTTATAATCTGAAAGTCATTGACTTCTATATTTGGATCTTTAAAAATGCATTTTGACCATTCTTTTTAAACTAATATAAATTACTATAGGATTTCTAAATATGATTTTCAAACCTGTAATTTAAGACATTCATAACAAAGGATAAAATTAAAAACAAGTACCTAAGATATTTAAAAGACCAAATGCAAATAATTCTTAATGTTGAAATAAAACCAAGTTGGATATAGAAATTCCATTTTTGTAATTCTTTTTAATCCTCTTAATGCCAAAATTAAATTTTGTTTCAAGATGGCAGATTTCCAGTGCATATTTCCCAGAGTTATTTTCCTGTCTGTGATTTCAAATATAGATTTTCTAGGTGGTGGGGTGAAGAAAATAAGTCTAAAAAATATATTTAAAAGATTATTCCATGATGTGTCAATTTTCCAGAAGAATTGATAAGATTGAAAGGTTTATAGAACATCTAAGTTGTATAGTTATGGAATTGAATTGTATTAATAAGATTCATAGCAGTCAGCTTTTTTCTATACTGTTCAAAGTATTCTTCCTCATTTTTTTATCCTAGAAAATAATAGATAAAGAAAAGAAAATTCTGATTCTTCTGAGGTGAGAGAAAAAAACCTCCTAAGGGGGTAGGATTTCACCTAGAGGTTATCACTTTTAGTTTGATTAGCTCTTCAGCCACTCCATGCAATATGCTTAGAAGTGAGAAGCTTTCAGAGCACTTTCATCCTAGCATAGATCAACTGAAACTCAGGAAGTTATATGAGAAATATGCTTGGTATATTCTCTGAGAAATGAGGAGAAATTTCTGTAGCATTTAAAAATAATTAAAAAAAAAAAAACAACCTGTAAGGTCAGTAGGAAGTTAGAGCGCATGAGCTGCAAATAAACACTGTCAAAAGGTTTTGCCTGACAAAGTAGAAAATATTCTGCATTGAAACTGCATTAAAGATACGCAACTGGAGGGGGGGAGGGATGGACACGGGCACTGATGATATCTGTAAGTGGATTTTGCTTTCCTTATGGATGAAGCACTTTGATTTTTATTTTTATTTTTTTAAAAAAAACACTTATTTGCATTAACGTATTCCTGCTGCATCGTGTTAGGTTTGTAATGTGACGTGTGTGTACACACACACACAGTTATTTGGCTCTCATTTAATATATCAGAATTACAATTGAAATTCTGTAAAAATTCTTTGTACTAATCTTCTTTATTGTTTCTACAAGGTGCTGTGCACTTGCTCAAAAAAACCCACTTAAAAAGGCTTAATCTGATGTCTCACACTTAATATACAAAAGTCAATTTGTCCCTTCTGAAAGATCTCTCAGAATCTGCACAGTAAGTATGGACAGAAGAGTGTTTATAATGGTTTATCTTCTGGGATATGTGTTGCAGGCATTTTCTTATGAATGTTATTTATATTTTAGCTAAACATATTTTATAGAAAAAAGTTTTTATATACTTATATATAAAATTAAATATAATTATATTATATAAAATATATATTTTATAACAAAATAGGTATTTAGTTATAAATAGGTATTGGTTTTCCAAAGTCTCCTTAGAGCATTAACTGGAAGAATTTTTCAAGTTTGAAGGCATTGGTTTTGCTTTCATATTAATGAAAAAATTAAATTTTTCTCTTTCATGATCCAGGGAGACAACTTGAACAATTTTAAAGGCAATGTAGGGTTGTTCTTTAGCAATTTTGATATATTTTTTATTTAGCTGATGAATTTTAGCAACTGGGAAAATGAATACGCAATAAAAAAAAATTGTATTTTTGTCATTATGGTAATCTTCACAGACAGCAACAAAGCAACTGTGTTTCTATCTAACTATTTAAAATTACAGAAAGACAAAGGGTCTTGTTTTATGTACTGAGAAGCATGAAGAGTAGAGGTTTGATCATAGGACAGATGTATAATACTGCAGGGTATTTTTTTAAAAGCTTGGATGTTTTTCTGTTTCTTCTGTTGTTTCATTTGTATATTTGGTGGTTTCACAGCAACGGCAAGGATTATTAATAATCAAGGAAAATATTTGAAGGCATGAAACATGCTCCTGTCACTGCTCACAAGTCAGTACATTTCTATTTCAGTTTCTTGCAACTGTAAACTAAACGTAATTATAAGGGCCCTTAATAACAGTATAGAACTTCAGATGATGAACAGTCTACCATTCTGTTAAGAAAAGCATTCCAAAAATTTATTATACTTATATCCTTTATTGTGAAAAGCTGTCACCTTACTTACAGTCTAAATTTCTTTGTTTCCTCTTCTAGAATTATGACATGTCTTTAACTTCAACTCATTTACTTTTATGAATTGTCTTCTCAGTATTTTCTTGCTGGCCACAAAGATACTTTTAAACCCTGTCTTTTATAAAATCACCAGCCTGAAAAAAAGTGAAAATAAACCAATAAAATAACAACATATTTAATTGCAGTAGCAGTTTCCTAAACCTAGATCTTGGCAAAAGGTAATAAAGCACATAATAAAAATATTAAGAAAATGCATAATACAGAGTCACTGAGTATCCATTATGCATAGGATACATTGATTTTGCGCTGCCACATTTTATTAAGAAAAAAGGGCCACCTAATTTTAGCATGTAATACTTGTATCTTCTGCATGTCACCTCCCCTCTCAAACTATTAAAAAATGTAACATGAAGTGCTTGCTTTCTTCTTTCCCAAGGAAACATAAAGCCATGCAATGAGAATGTAATTGGCCTAAGGTGAAGGTCTTGCAAACAGATCTGAATTATGTCATCAAAACTCCACAGGCAGAGCACTTAGCAAAATGATGGCAGGAAGATATTGTAGGCTTTAATAAGAGAGACAGGTTTTCAGGAACTCTGTCATGTAATTACCCAAAGCAGGAGGTGATAACATGTATATCAAATGTGAAAATCATAATCTCAGAAGCGGTAGAAGGTGCTTGCATAGAAGAGAAGAGATAGGTAGACCTAAAAATATCAGATAAATTTCACGTATTGTCACTGATGTTTTTTAAAATATACACAAAACACAGGTATAACCTGTTACACAACAGGGCAGATCAGAATATTTTGTAAAGCAGCATAACTTTGCTTAATTATATTTTATTTTGGAGTTGTAATTGCAAGTAAAGGAATGTTGACCTCAAACTTAGCAAGTCACAGCTAATACTGCTGCACATTTTTTGCCCATATTTGAAGCAAATTGGGTAAGGACTCTGGAGGCATTCATAAGTATTCATAAAGTTTTAAACATTTTTTTGGCACTTTGAAAGGAAAAAGATAAAGAAATCATGCTTAATTTATTTAGTCTGTGCCTCTAGTTGAGAACTAGGGTAAAGGGGAAAAGTGTAGATCATTCTTCTCTGCATTTAAAGTATAAGATTTAAAATTGAATGTCTCATTACCTCTAAAATATATTACATAAGACCTTCAAGGCCTGATATGTCTAAACAGTCTGAACAGTCTAAACTGTTAATAATGTTGTATAACCACTTCACCACCAAACAATTACTCCTGCTTATAGAAGACTTGTTTCATAACTTTGGTTGGGTGAAGAGAGAGGTGAAAGGAGAGCTGAAAACACAAGGAATGAATCCTAAAGCTGGTATTTGTAAACAAATACTCTGTACAGTAAAAAAAAATGCAGGCATAAAAAATCAGTCCTAGCTTTTCTAGGATTATACTGTAATTGGAACAGAAATGAAAACCATTTTTCATTTTGCACTGTGAGTCTCAAACCAAAATACAATCACTTGCCCCAATTTAACCCTTCTGTATTCATTAATGCTTTTTCTATCTATACTGTAGCTGTGTTGAAAAGATTTGCCAAAGAAAAGGAAACTTTACAATCTAATCAGATGGGCTATTTGGACGTTTAAGTTACTAAAATGATAAAGAATTTTTTTATGAATTATCTAAATCTATTGAATCTGTAAATAGCTGAAAACTGAGAGAAAGTGTTGTCCACTGTGATTTCTGGTACACCAAATTGCACTTAGAAAAATCGCAAGACATAAGAGTAGAAACTTCCTGTTTTTAAAACTTTAGGGAGTGAAAAGAAATGAGATTGAAAATTTATTTCCCTCAAAGTCTTTATTAACTGTTCCTTGGGCCATGATCCTGCAAACACTAGAATTTTATGACAGCAAGCCCAGACTACACTTTTATAATTCCTCCTTTCATAGAAAACTAATGCTACGTTATACTGGAGACAAACTATTCTTAAGTAATAGGAGCATGCAGAAAATGCTGTTAATATTTAATTTCTTTCTTTCTCAAGTCTCTTTTCTCCTCTTTCCTTACGTAAATAGGGGAAAGCAAATTTAACTACTCATATTAAAGTTCCTTTATTACCTTGAGTTTCTCCCCTTTTTCCTGTTTTCTGTATTGATTGCTAAGGAAATAAGAATTTAACAGAAACCCTGCTTCAGATCATTCTCACCAGGTTTAAGAAACACATATAATGAAAACAAAGTAAATAAGAAAGTGATACAAACAAAAGGTACACTTCGAATTTCCAGTGAATGAAAAAGTATGGTTGTCTGAACTGCAGAAATGTCTATGGTTAATGAACAAGTCTCACAATTTGTCAGAAATTTATAAGTAGCAGCAAAATGATTTTCCAGCATGATGTAAATAGATTGCACCTACTTTGTTTAACTGAATACTTGAAGAAAAAGTGCTATTGATTAAATGCTGAATATGAGGCTATTTTGATTTCTTAAAGGAAAGGAAGGAGGTAGATTTGTTTTGTCCTCTAATACATTAAAATCTCCTACTTTGTGTTAGTGTTATTCCATGAGGTTTTAGAGTCTTTTCTTCAGAGTATCTTTCTTAGGTATGAACATGCACATTACAAAAAGAAATCAAATAAAAGTTAGAAATAGCAATTGACAAAAAGTTTAAGAAAGGTGTAAGGAGTAATATCACAAGACAGATGAAGTAGTAACTACGCATGAAGCCGCTGTCAAAGGACAATGCTGTTTTTGAATTTAGAAAGCTAATCTGAGATAAACGGAACAAGTGTGACTGAAGAAAAACTTCATACTGTCCCCGTATTTGCAATATTTGGTCCTCATAACTGGGAGTGCATGTTAAATAAAACAAATACAAATGAACAAAAAAAATCAAATAAATATAACAAATATCACACAACCACAGCTCAGCAGTGTGTGACATTTGAAGAAACGTCAGGGTTAACAATATTCTTTGTTCTTCTCACTCTTAAACCATAATAAGTTTTATCAAGGGATTTAGAGATTCCCTTTGTGCAAAAATATCTTGAATACGGAGAAGTTCTGCAGTCACTGGCTACTCGTTAAGGGATGTAAAAGCTCTGGAAGGAAATGTGATCTATATCAAAAATAAAACATATTGGCCCCCATCCTTTTGCCCTGAGGGCAAGAGCCAGCACATGGTATGTGCTCTCAGCATGGCACACTCTCAAACAATTCTAATGCCTCTTAATTCTAGGTTTCTCATATGAATATCCCACGCATTGTCATAAGTGGAGAAGTGGATCAACATTAGCTTTCAAAAGTATTTTAAATTAGATATGATCACTAAGCCACTGATTTTCTGATGATGAAATGAATTCATTGAGGAACATGTGCTTTTTAATAACTAATATTATTATTTTGAATCAAATAAATGAGTTCTCAGATAGAATCTTTTGTTCTGAATTTCTATCTGCAATTTCCCTAAAAACAACAGGAGTTCATTAAAGTGGATGATTAGCATCTTCTATTACAGTGAGTATGTGCATATTACCTTACACAGACCATGTACTAATTGCATAATAACACATACAATAATGAAAAATGCAGATTTTGAGTGTGTATCTGTTTTGCAGATTCTCCTTGCAAAATGCTTGTTTGTTTCATTAGGTTATAGTTTCATGGGAAGAAAACTGGAAAAAAATCCTGCAAATGCTTTTTGTAACTTGATCTCTCAGGATTAGGTGCTCATAGAGTAGGATTTGAAGATTTGCTCTTGGTTAAGCTCACTGCATTTTTGTCTAAATCTTTCTGTTGTCATCATTAATTTCAAAGGAAATCAAGAGGCCTAATCTCAAGGACTTTAAAAAAACTCCGAATCTTGACATCAATGCTTGATTTTTATTCAAGTTCCTGCTTGCCTGACTCTTGCTGTCTTAATAAATATTCTGGCAAGTTCCTACCTATGGAGGCAGGAAGAGTGTTTCATTTAGTTTTTGCTAAAGGTTTTGAATTTAACACCTGAAGGCAGGTTGAAGGCAGTTTAATAAACATTTGCAACTATCTCAGGTCAGAAAAGAGTTAATTTCACCTAATACATTTATTTAGTATTAAGAAAAAAAAAAAAACCAAACAAAAACACTCCATCTCTTTCAAATATGACCATTAGAGAAATAAATCATGAAACAGAGCTATCTTAACCAAATAAAATTCTATTTGCAAAAAAAAAAAAAAAAAAAACAGCAAGACCCTTTACAAAAAGCTTCTTTGAAGCTTAAGTCAAACTTGGATTACTTGCCAAAACAAAACCCATCCTAACACTACCCAGAATAAATGGATCTTTCCTCAGTCTTCGCATTCTGTGGGGGTTTCATTTGGTTCCTGGTTTGAAACCTCAGGTTCTAAGTCTCCCTGGTGTGCCAAAGCAGTGTGAACTGTATGCCACAGCTTGTTTCCCTAATTGCTTTGCCAATAGGCTCCTGACATTTTTACTCATGTTCTACCTTAGGACATGCAGTCATCTCGTTCACTGGCCACATACAACAGCCGGTGCACACTTTGCATGAGGAAGAAAACCTTGCTTCTAAACGTGTGTAGTAATTTCCTCTAACATTTTGAGTGGTCCTTTGATCCTATGACATACAATTACTCTCCTTTCCTATACAATGGTTTCTTACCTGCTGGAGTTTATCTTGCAGATGTGAGGGTAAATCTTTCACACTGATAACATTAATTTATGCTGCAGCACTTTTCTATCTTAGCATCCTTTGGAATGCTAATTAGGATGTCACCATTTTGATTTCAAATATTAAACCAGAAACAATTAATAAAGCTCTTTTCAGTCACATATATATCTTTTTTTTTTTTTTTTGTATCATTTCTGTTTATCTATAATCCAGGTCAATAGCAAATACCAGTTCTTGACAGATTTTGTCCAGTCTCATCCACAATATAATTCAGTGCTGCTAATTTTGAGGATCCTAAGCATTTTAATCCAGATGGAAGGCAAATGACTTTACTTGCTTAAGCTTCAATAAATACATAGAAAATAGAGAATACATAAAATAAGACATAAAGCTTTTGCTTTGCATTGGCAGTTTAGCAAAGACTTTCAAGTTCCTCACCTAAACATGCTACAGCCTATGCAGAGATTTAGCTATTTCCAGGGCAAGAGTATATCTAAGCTCTCAGTGAACCTATGGGGAAATTTGTCTTGCTCCACTGAAAAATTTCCACTGCAGAGTAAGCTTAGTGCAACTTAGGGCTCAGATATGCATGCTACAACGATGTGTCTCAAGTTAAACTTTGAAAAATACAAACAAAGCCATATATGTATCTTTGGAAAAAGAAGATCCATTACTGGACACTAATTATTAGCATTTGAAAGCCTTATATAAGACTTAATTTTTAAACATTTCTCAGATTTTATTTTTCAAAATAAATTAAATAATTAAAAAAAAAAATCCTGAAAGGTAATGCAATGGACTGAAGAGAAAATAACTATCATGTGAATTTTCACCACACATAACAATTCTGGAGAAAAGAATAAGCAGTTGTTTAAAGAAATGTTCTTTCCTACATCAGCCAGAAAGATTTACTCCCCATTTAGCATAAGATTCTAGGTGTGTTATATCAGCAGAGAATGACTTTTTATTCAACTGAATATTCAGTTTTGATCCCTCAATCTTTAACTGCAGGTGAACATCTGTACATGAAGCAGGGATAGATGTGTCAAAATCTCACAAATTCTGAAATTCTTTTTTCTGTTATTTATATGTTTGTGAATGGTGATGTTTTCCCTTAATTCTCTCATAAGTTTAGTTAATTATTTACCTTATTCTTGATTTTTAAGCATACCTGAGCCTGTGTGTCCCAGTGTTATTAGATAAAATACAAAAAAAAAGGAAGGGAATTGGGGTTTTCACACCTGTGCAAAGTTTGTTTTTTAATGTTTCAAGCCTGAAGCAAGGCTGGTGCAGTCCTTTGTTCTATATGTCAGTTGTTCCAAAGGAAAAAGAGCTAGTTGTCCCTACAAATTCCTTCTCTTCTAAAGAGTGGGCAGATGGGAAAGAAAGTGAAAGTCATGTTAGAGCTCAGTGCTACAAGAGAATAAATCCTAATTAAAACTACCCTGAACCTGAGAACATTTAAATCACTTTAAATCAGTTTCATTGATGTTGATGGTATTATTCCTCTGCTGAATTTAAGCATTGCTTAAAGGATTTCCTTGGTTGAGGCCTGTGAACAGAAGCTGACCTTGCATTTTTTTTTTAAAGTGTGTATAGACGTGTGTAAGAAGTGTGTAATATAAACCAGTGCACATAACACAGGCTTGCAATGGTACAGAAAAACAGTTGCATTGACTGTCTTTTGAATGTATCTTTCCGTAGTCTCCTTTGACATTTTGAGAATTGCAACATTTTAAGGTAAATTACTTCTCGCTGTATTGCAAATTCCATAGTTGGAAGTTAAATATGCATCAATCTTTTGCAAAAGCTATCAAGACTAAGATATATTTAACTTAGACACTTTAAATTGTCCTCTTAATTGTTAGTGTTTCTGAAAGATTCAATCATGATTCCTTTGCACTATTTAATAAAATTAAACAAATCAATCAGTAGCTTTCTTCATTTTTATATTAATATTTTGAAACAAAGACTGCTTGTGTCTGCTTGTCGTGGCCAGGGAAAATGGTGAGAGTGTATGTATCTTTCAGAATGTACAACCTAAGATCATAAACTGTCTATCCAGAAAGCGCAGAAATATTTTATTAACAGCCTTTCTGGGCACAGTTTGGATATCAAATGTTCCCCACATGAATGGGAGTATAGCTTGTTTTGAACCACTAAAATGTAAACATACTGATGATATTTCGGTTCATATGCATGTTTTATGGCCCCTTGCTAAGGGCATAACTCTGAGCTTTGTGGTTGCCAAGCAAGATACAGTGGCAAAGGGAGTTGGATAAGGTAGCTTCATTTTTAAGATGGGAGGGAATAAGTTAAGTATTTTCCACATCTCCTTCAA
>JASSUY010025530.1:0-38566 GCA_032466535.1 Forpus xanthops
AAATAAAGGGCTGTCATCACTAAGTTCTTGCACAAAACACAGTAATTAAATATCTTAAATAAATAAAACAGCAGACAACCGATATTGTTTCTACCACAAAAAGGGGAAGTGACTTGGGACACTGCTAATTCTTCCACAACTCATAATTAGAAAAGGATTGCATTCAATTACTGTTAGTACCTTTCAAGGTATCTGTGGCCAATAATGGACAAGGAGGTAATTTGTAATTCAAGTTTTTTTGTCATATTTTTTTTTAAATTGAGATACAGCTAAGTAAGTTCTAAATTTTACATTGAAATATGAGTCAATTTAAAAACAAGCTCTCTCAGAGGAGCAATTTCTAATTTTGTGCAACTTTGATGGAGAGCCCAACACAGTCTTAAGAAGAGAGACAGTGCATCTTTAAACTGATTGGCACTGAAAACCCATTTTCTTTAGCTGCATTCTATTAGCTTGGCCAAGTTATCTCGTAACTCTGATAGTTCAAATATTTTTCCATCAAGAATTTCTAAAAGTGTCTTCAAGTTATTGCGAAATGCTTCTTGCTCATTCTGACTTTTCTCCAGACGTTGCTCTAGATCAGACAGCTGGCCTTCCAGGTCTTTGTTTCGAATTTCTACTTCCTTCAGAGAAAATACATAACATGTTAATTGTGTTGTCTGCAAAGAGAAAGCAGTCTCACCTCCTGATGGTATTCATGTGCTGGTTTTGTCAACTGTTTTCTAAAACAATTTGCAACCCTTTACAGTTTCCACTAAGCCAAAACCAGAGCCTAAATAGTTATTACGATCACATATGTACTGCAGATTCTGCCATTTTTTTCAGTAATTCATCTGAAGGTCAGAAACTTTTGGGGAAGGATAAAATTCAGTCAGTAAACAATGGATGTAATATACTTACTCTGGTAAGTTATTGCTTCTATCACTCAGAAATGTACCACCTACTGAAAACAGCTTCTCAAAGGTTTACCTAAGTTCAAGTATTCCTTGATTTAGACTACCTGATTACTCAAGGAGACAGTTCCCATTAAACCACCTCACACAGAAACCCATCCACTATACTGCTTTATGGATGGAAGAGTACTGCTTTATTCCTGTTCCACATTACAGCCCTTTTCACCCTGAAAATTAAGACAGAAACATCAACTAGCAAGACTGATGTCAAGGTGACACCGATTGTGACAAATTTAAACCAGCAAGTGTAAGCTGAGCATCTTGTCTGGCTGCATGGCACCCCAGAGCAACCCCTGCAAGCGCTGGCTCCACAACAGCGCACCTATGGGAGCAGAAAAGCACCAGAGCCACCAGTGCAGTGAGGACAAGCAGCTCCCATACAGTGCGTAGGGAGACAAGGTGGTGCTGTGCTGCACAGAGGTGAGAAGATCTGACCCTGAACAGGCCCAGCTCTAGCCCAGAGCCTGACTAGGGATGGAGGTCCTGGCCACCTGGCTCTGTGCAAACCAGGCACTCTCTCTTCTATCAAATTACTAATTTGGCTGTTGTGTGGGTCTGGAACAACATATTGCCATTTGTCCCATACATTGCACATCTCGTAAATTCATGCTAAACTTTCTAATTTCCATTATAAGAAACACTTTCACAGGCAGCAGAGGGAGAATGTTTTCAGTAAACCATACTCCCCATGGAGCCATTCTTTGGAGAACTGTACAGTGAATTCATCCACTTACATACATTACATATATTAACATTTTTTTAATACTGCTTCCCTCAACAATGGCTTTGTCCACAAAGCTTTAATGGACCTGCTCTGAGTTTTCACAACAACTAGTTTCACACAGCCATAGGAAGAGTGATTTGGAAGTAGCCACTATGCCAAGTGCAAGGGATTCCTTTTTCTGCCATACCATTCTCCCTTTTGGTTTGTTTCATTATGGTTCTTCTGTATCCCTCAAAGCTAACAAGTGTATTCATGTTTACACTGGAAAGATCTCAGCTAACCACAAGAAACATCTTGACCAATAAAGTCAATAGCAGCAAGTATAAAATGGCAGCTTTGTGTCAATGTCCGTGGTGCAAGACATGTTTTTCCACCCAAAAGGTGTCTGACGGCAGCATAAATTGGCTGCTGCATCCCTGGCCAGTGGAGGGATAGGGTGATATGGTCAGCACTCAGTTTCAGCTCCCAGTCTCTGGAGTGGCGGAGAGCTCTGGAATCCCTGCAGTGGTGCAGCTCAAGAAGGCAGAGCCTTAAGAACCTGATCTCCCTGTATCTCTGGCTGCTTGTGCAGCCAAGGGTTATGTCCAAGCTGAATCTCCCTTACTTCTTGTTGGTAAATGGGCAAGTTAAAAATTGCAGAGGATTGGCCGCCAGTCTTCGACAGCACAGTTGGGAGAAAGAATTACCACTTGCTCCCACGACCAAGAGAAGAATTAAACTGTTTAACACTGGAAATACAGTTACCAAAGCACTAAAGGAAGCTAACCGAAAAGCATGTTTGTAGGAGGAATTAAAACACATGTACGCTTATATAGTGATTTGCTACCGCACTCCTGCTATAAACAAGCTGATTATAACCCAGCCATTCCCTCTGACTGTTTTTCTTCACTGAGCCTACTCCTGCTCTTCAAACTGAGTACTGACAAATACTACCCGGGGCAGTGCCTGCACGGGTTCAAGACCCTCTGAGACCAAGTTACTGCAGTACAGGACTAAAGGGGAAACTTAAAGTCCTCTCAGCAATGCAGGAATGACACAGTCCTTTCTTTAGCTCACACAAAACCAACTACTGTTTGTCAATGTTTACTCAGATGTCCTGCATCTCCTGTCACTGCTCCTCTTCTACTCATCACATGCATGTCCTCCAGAAAGATTCCTTGCAACTGCTCTTACCCCAGACATAAGTAATTTCTATAAGCACACAAGTCAGTGATGAAAGGGACCACTTTGGAACAAATGGACGGATACATATATGGCTCTATTTTGTGATTGGCCTGAAGAGTATCCCATTGGCCTGTACCTAATGCCGAATATTATTTTTCAGGTCCTCCTCAGGTACTGTTAACCAGAGGTATTGTACTGCTGTGACCTGTTAGGGTGGGAGCACTCACGTAAAACCAAAAGCTTTGTGTTAGATGTAGGCGCTTCCATCCATATTCAGCCACAGACTAATTCTCCATTGCTAGTTCTTGCCCTGCATGTCTTCAAAGAAGAGATCCATTCTTTTGTTCAAACTTCCACCTTGCATATTTTATTTACATTCCACTCTTGACACCTCTTTCCTAATCCATATACACTTAGCTTCCCAAACATTTCCTCAGATAGACTTTCTCCCACACTTCCACCTGTTTTAATTTCCTTAACTGATGCTTAACATACTTAATGATGTAGGGGAAGCAGAATCAACTGAAACACACCAGGAACTGTTGCTTTTAATTTCTGGAAAATGCTTCTTCCCAAATTTTGCATTTGATCCTTACACTTATTTAGTCTAGACTAATACTAGTGATTTTTTTTTTCAACAGTACTGCATTACAAGTTCATGTCCAGCTCATGTGCAGTTTCCTATTACAAACAAGTCTACGTCTGGAAGAAGTGGAGAGATGTCCGTGTAACGTAATCTGTTCCCTAGTTGGGTCATTTCACTTTATTTGCAGTAAATCTCATCTAACAATAAACTGACTCTTTTGATACATTCAGACCATTTGCAGAGTGTATTTTGCCTTGGTTTTGAAAGCTATTCTTACAGTGGATGCAAGAATTTCTCAAACATTGTTTACTTCTATAAAAAAAATAAGTTATTAACAAGTTATCATTTGTTGTTTGCACTGTAATAATGTTCTGTGGAATTCAGTGCAAGGATCTGAATAAAATATCCAAACCTTACACAATAGTTATATTTGGGAATCAGACATAGTAAGAAAGATACCCTGTCTTACTGTTAGAGTCACACTGATCATGATTCATTGAATGCCTTCTCTACATTGCTAATGGAATTGCTAAGTAACAAGGGCCCCAATACGTACCTCTACAGTGATAACATACTGCTTTCCACTGGAATTTGCCAATTGGATTTCTAATTCATTCCCTGGTATGAGTGCATTAGAAATGCAATACCTTGAAATCGTAATTTCTTGGTATAGCATTTTTCACACAGACTATAATCCAAATTATTTTAGTGTTACATAATTCATTTGCAAGCACAAGAGGGAAAAAAATACAGCACAATTATCATGTGCTTTTCCTTCTGTGAATACTGAATGGAAAATACTCGACATGGAAAATTTTGCTATATTTATCAGATCACAGCTCCCTCTTGTGTAATTCATCATTACTACAGAAAACTAAGTTAAGTTGGACAAAAAAATTATTTAAATCCTATTATATAATACCCATTAATTTTATTCCTTTTACTTTAGTCATCAGTGATAATTTTAGGTTTGGTAATTTTGTATTTTCATGCAATTTCAGTGCGAGGACAGATAATACTATTTACAGTAAGGCTGCACTAAAACTGCATTTAGAGAAATATTACTTTTGCTCAATGGCATGATTTTAAAATCCCTAATCAAAATCCTGTGGGTTTACTTATGAAAATTCATGTCTAATCTGTTATTATTGCTCCTAGGTCGTTCTTCCACACAACTTGCAAGGAGTTTGTTTATCTGGGTTTATTTCCCCATTTTTATTTTGATGACTTCTGGAAAAACTACAGCAATCCTCCTTTAGCTATCTTACCTAGCTTTTGTGTTCACAGGTGTTCAGATCACCACAATGTGTTTATGTATATGAGTTTAAACTTTGTGGTATTTTCTTTCTCCCAGACTGTCTTCAGAACTCTTAAAAGAACATGCAAGCTTTTCCTTTCTACAGCATTTTGCTGCAGTGTATTTGCTACAGCGTTTATTTCTGATTTCACACAGAAAGATTGCATTTTGTTAATTTGACTGTTATTAACATAAATTACCTTTGGAACAGAAACTTAAAACCAAAATATAATCGAAATAAATGCAGTTCTTCCTGTAATACAGTGCAAAACCCCAAATGACCCTCCAGGAAAACGTGTATGAGAAGCTAGTATGGCATAGGTAAACAACCCCAAATTTAAAAGTACAAACAAACCTGGTGTTAAAGGCTTAACTGTGAATTGTGCCTCTGTCCACCAAAACAGTGAATGATGTCAGACGCATCTTCACAGACCAAAGCTACAGCAGGAGATAGCACTACCACCAACTACCGCAGCTGCAAGTACCTCCGATCTTTTTTGCATTCCAATACAATCAAAGTTGAGACCGTGTATTCATTTCTCCTTTAAGAATTGAGTTTCTTCACAAAACTGCAGTGGTTTACCATTTAAAAGTTAAAATTTATTGCCAAGCAAACAAACAAGCATTTCCAAGCAAACAACCAAGCTAATCCTAAGACTTCGTAACTCTAGCCTGTGAGTTGCTGGAGGAGAGCGGAAGGAAACGCGGCAGTAGTGTTCGAGATACCCTTCCCCTCCCGCTGCTCGGTGCGCCTTTTGTGCCCCAGCTCAGAGACCAGGCAACCCTCGGCTGGGCTCAGCCACCCGCGACCACCAACGGGCTCTAGGAGCTTCCGGGAGACACCCCGCTGCCGCAGGACACCAGCACCAGCGGCCTGGAGGGAGGGCCTTTAGGTGCCCATGGCGATCGCCTGAAAGCCCTAGCGGTTGAGAGAGGCTGATGAGGCTCACAGAGATCAGGCGCCACGCGAATGACCCGCTCCGGCCGTTAAGCGTGGGGGCCTGATTTCGAATGGGTCAGCTCCCCAATCAGAGGCGCGGGTGGGGCTAGGCGCTGGGTTTGAGCGGTAACCGGCGGTGAAGGGGCGGGTGTGCGGGAGGTTAGGATGGTGCCGGGTAGTGTGTGAGAAGCGGCTGTGGGGGGCCGGGGAACGAAAGGGCGGGGAGGTGTCTGAGGCTGGGATGGCGGAGCAGAGGCGAAGGCTGGTGCGGCTGGCGGTGCTGGATGATCTGCGGACCTCTTACGGAATTAAGGTGAAGAGTGGGAGCTGCCTGGAGGTGGCCGTGCAGCCCAGTGCAGCCGCTGCGGAGGTAAGGGGAGCTGAGGGCCATGGTAACGCTACGCTGCTTAGCTGTGCTCGGCGCTCCGCCGCGGTGGTATGGCTGAGCGCTGTGGTTGCTGCAATGTGAGCCAAGCTAACGTGAGCATTGGAGCGAACCTTCCGTCCTTGCTGGGCATCGATTCTGGTATTGGGGACGTTACTTTAACTCTGTTGTTCCTGCTTGTCCCTGATAGGGTTTAGTCCTCTCTCGGAGGCGGAGGAAGAGGCTGAATCCCTGTAAGGGGGGAAGTCGGTTTTCCCCCTTTTTCCTCAGCAAGCGAATGCTCCAGATGTTTTTCAGGATGGCCATGTAGTGATTTAGTTAGACAGTGGTTTAGTGATACTCCAAACCCGCACCCCTCTTTACGACCTGAATGTTGCAAGGTAGACCGGATGATGAAAGAGTTTGTTCCTCTATGTTGATGTAGTTGATAGCTACTCAAGCACGCATGCATGCCCCTGATCTATAGAAGAGCTTTTTACTCTACTGTGCTTAATGTCACTCATAATGAAATTTAAATCTTTGTCGGTGTATTATTTCTCAGATTACATATCTATTGTTTCTGAAAGCTTGAAGTTTCTTATTTTTACTTGATTCCTTAGATTTTTGCTTTAAAGAGCTTTGTTTTCATGGTCTCTCAGTATAAGCATGGCTGTATGTGTTTTGGTACAGAGATCTGTGCTCTGAGGAATGAAATCTATCCTTTTACCTTAAATACCTACTTTGAATTTGTTGAAAACGTGTGCTGTCTCAGTGCTCTTAATTAAACCGAATGTAACAGATGCCAGTTTGTACAGCATTGAAGATCATTTCAGAGCACTGATTTGCTGGTAGACTCTAACTTGAAGCATGAGCACTACCATATCCTAACTAAGTTCTCTGTGCAACTGGTATGGCACAGAAGTGAACATTTTCACAATGAGCTTTCTGTAAGGCTGAGAAGATGTTAAAAAATGCTGTAGTGACCCTTGGTCAATATAAGCAAAGGAAATTGCAAAAACATGCTTGAGTTGTTCAGAAATGAAAAGAGGAATGGTAAAGTAAAAGCCGTATCTAGCATGTGGTTTTAAACTCCCCCCTCTCCCTCCCATTTAAAGGGAAGTTAATAAGAACTGTGAATAATAAATGTATGTGATGATAGAAGATGTGTATACAGCTGTCTGTGGTACGGGGAAGAAAATGTATGTTTAAATAACAATTCAATAAGGTGTGCAAAGGTATACATTATATTGTTTTGCTGGGTGCATTCTATTTCTGTTGTAAACATACAACTGGAAGAAATTAAATCTCTACTTCTGATCTTTCAATCAAAACCTAGTAAAGTGAGGATATCAGTTACAGCTATTGAATGTTGCATTACAAGTCACTTGCAAGTCTCTTGCATAGCCATGTAAATACGGGGGGGGGGGGGGGAAGGGAAACCCAAATCCCAAATATGTATCTTGGAGTTAGTTTTCTTTTTTGTACATTTAGTAGCAACTTGGAATACAATGACAATGTTGCTTCTCTTCCCTTATCCAGTTATATGTGGTTTTTTTGTAGGGCAAATAGGCCCGAGGTGGCTTAATGGGTTAGTTATTGTTTAACTACTTTCTCAAAATGGTCAGCAGTTTGAATCTCAGGTATGAATGACTAAGAGTTCGCATTCATTTCTGATAACAAGTTGCTGGATTGCACCTTCAGCAGATGCAAGTCGAAAGAGGTGGGGTAGGAAGTGAAAGTACAGCTTGGAACATTGAAATGTGGGTTTTTATAAGTGTGCAGTGATCTTGGATAAACTCAAAATGCTGTAGGTTGAGCATCAGTAGATGCTGAAAAAATTGCTTGTTTTCTAATATGTAATAAGCTGATGTCTTGCTATAATACAATAGAGTCATAACTGCTTCTTAAGTACAGATGCTAAATGTAAGAGTTTAGAACAGTTTTCTAGACTATTCTGTTGAGCTTAATTCTTCCTGAATTGGCAGTCTTGGGTGCCTCAGCTGATGGGCAGCGGGGGGGGGGGGGGAGGGAAGAACAAACAAACAAACAAAAACCACGCTAAAATTAAAGCCATATTCCAAGTGTGTTGTGTTGACTTTTAAGAAAAATAGGATTTAGTCAATTTTAAATGGTAAAGTGAGATTCCAGAAGAATCTAATATCCATACTGGTTTGAGGACCTTACCTGTAAATGGTCTCCTTGTAAATCAAAAAGTGCAAAATGTAGTGCAGAAAACCTTTCTATTCTTTCACTGTAATCTTGGGTGTTACCTGTAACAGCATATGCACAGATAACTAGAGATGATAGTTCTGTTCCTGACAATACCTGTCTTATCTGAGAGACTGTTCTTTGTCTGAACTACCCTTTCCTTTGTACTTTGTGCAATGTGTGCTTTTTCTGACTGTATGTAGTTGGTATCCTATCAATTTTTGAAAAACATTAATTGAATTTTGTGTTTTAGGGTAAAATCTTTGGAATACCTTTTCATGCGTTACCGCGATCACATGTGCCAGAATATGGTTATATTCCAAGGTAAATTAACACTTTAGATTTATGCTTACTTCGCTCTCTTTATGGTATTGAACTCTTGTCAGAAGAGAGAACATATTTTTTTCCAAGTCTGGTAAAGCTTATAGTAGATGTAAGGGTAGTTCCAGCTGGCGAAGAAGGGATGCAGAAGTTAGATGGGAATTCAGAGCCACAGCTATCGTTCAATTGTATTTATTTATACTTGTCATTGGAGAAAAACTATTTTATATGTGCTTTATCTGTTTATCATTTAATAGCTTCTCTGGAAAAATATAAACCTCATTCTGAGTGTCAGAACTATGTTACTATGTTTCTGTTTTTTCCTCAGCTTTCTTGTTGATTCTTGTGAGTATTTGGAAGAACATGTTCAGACTGAAGGACTCTTCAGAAAGTCTGGATCTCTTGTTCGTTTAAAAGCTTTAAAGGTATTATCGAAAGTCTTTTTTAATAAAAAAAAAAAAAAAGATAAAATCTGCATTTTACTTGGTCTTCTACAGTTTTTAGTTTTTGGGTTACTTTCAGTCATATTCCAGCTTGAATATTAGAAGTAGACAGGCAAAATTACTTCAGAAATTAGAAGAGCTCTAATCTAGAAACTGACAAACTTGACTCCCCCTCCCCACCTCCCTGTGAATTTTTTCAGCTTTCTGGAAGGCAAGAGTATGCTCATGATTGAACAAATTTGTTGGCAGTTATGCGCATTGGATACCATAAGGATATTTGTTTAGCAGCGTTCTTCCAGAAGGGTGGGCACATGTGAAATACATAAATTAACATGTGGTCTGACAATATTATCTGTAGTTAAGTAAAACACAAGGCTGAAACTAAAAAATGGGCAAGATGTGACTGTCTTCTCTGATATGGGCTAAAGGATTAATGTCTGAATTTAGGCCTCTTGATGGTATATTGAAGACTTCATCTTTCTTATGAACAATTTCAGAGTAAACTGGATCAAGGTGAAAACTGCCTCTCAGCTGCACTGCCATGTGACGTTGCAGGGCTTCTTAAACAGTTCTTTAGAGAGCTGCCAGAACCTATCCTTCCACCTCATCTGCAGGAAGGCCTCTTCAAAGCTCAACAGCTAGGACATGAGAAGAAAACTGCAACTGTGTTGCTGTCATGTTTGATGGCTGACAGAACAATCCAAGCTTTGAGATACTTTTTCAACTTTCTGAGAACTGTGTCCCTAAGGTCAGTGTAACAAGAGTCCTTGTAGAGATGTCCCAGTACATTTAATGTCTTCTCTTTCCAGACGATTGCTGTAGCTTTCTGTGAGTGGTTTATGACTTAATCTGCAGTCATTCTCTAGAATTCAGTCATGGTATTTTCTTTCGTAAATTCAAAGTGTTACCTTAATGAAACTGTGTTTTGCTGGAGACTAGAGTTTGTTCCATTCTTCCATAGCTGTATTCCTCAATCTTGTTTGGAAAACAAAAGGAGTGATTGATAAAATTAATATAATCTTAAGTGGCGCCTTGCTTTCCCCAGAACTGATCAGGATCTGTAACCTCTTGATTTTATTAACATAGTTGTGTGCTTACTTAGCCTGGGGTGTGTAAGTCTAAACACATTATTCTCAGTATGTAAGCATTCAAATGAATTAGTCTTTTTTTTTTTTCTTTTTTTTTCCTCCAAATTGTACTTTTCTTATTTGTTTTTTTCTTTCTCCACTGCTTATGTCCTGATAATTTGTGTGAACCCCAAATTTTTCATGTGAAGATCCAAAGAAAACAGAATGGATAGCAGTAATCTGGCAGTGATTTTTGCTCCCAACCTCTTGCACTCGAATGAAAATGAAAAAATGTCAGCCAGTACAGAAAAAAAAATCCGCTTGCAAGCTGCTGTTGTGCAAACACTTATTGACCATGCAGCAGAAATAGGTAAGGTGATAAATGTATATCAAGATGTCTTGTTTCACACACTTGTATACAAGTTTTCAACTTTTAAGATAATTAAAAAAAGAAATAATAATTTCTCAACTAATTCAGGGCAAGTACCAGAATTCATCTTGGAAAAGATTCCTGCAATGTTAGGTGTTGACACCTTTCAATCTACTCCCTCACTGTGGGGCCATGAAGATGGTGAAAATGAATCTCCTAATGACTGCAAGAAGAGGAGGCACCAAAGTGTTGGGGGTAGGCATGTTGTCTGAAAGCTTCAGCAACTAAAATAGAATTATTTTGAAACTTGAAGTTTGCTGATTCTAAGCACATTCTGCTTCCACAAGCAGAATAGAGGCCTGTGAAATTTGTTGGATTTGATTTGCAAAATCTATACAATACCTCAGTAATATTTACTGTATGTTTACTTCCTGTATATTCTGGTGTGGCTGTTGTCTGCCAAGGAAGCTAATTTGTTTGTGTTCAGATTTGCGAAGCCAGATTAATATTCTGACCTTTTTATGGAGTCCAAATCCTGTTGCAGAATCATAGGATCATAGAGTAGTTGGGGTTGGAAAAAAGGACCTTAAATCATCTAGTTCCAACCCTCCTGCCATGGGCAGAGACATCTCGTACTAACCTGTGTCACCCAAACCTCAGTCTAACCTGGCCTTGAACACTGCCAGGGATGGAGCATTCACAACTTCTCGGGCAGCCCTTTCCAGTGCCTCACCACCCTCACAGTAAAGAACTTCTTTGTATCTAATCTAAACTTCCCCTGTTTAAGTTTGAACCCATTACCCCTTGTCCTACTACTGCCATTGCTAATGAAAAGTCCCTTCCCAGCATCCTTATAGGCCCCCTTCAGATATTGGAAGGCTACTATGAAGACTTTTTTTTTTTCTTTGCCAGTTTTGAAATTATACTTGAAAATTAGGTATTTAAGTCAGATGATGAGAAGGCAAGGATATAAATGGTATGTGTGTTTTAAGTTAAAATAACTAGTTTGTGTTTTGAAGCATAGCTCTCAATTGGATATCATTTGATGCTGTGTCCTCTGATAAAGATGTGTTTGGTTTGGGCAGCTTTTTTTTTTTGATGTGGGTTGTTTTGTTGGTGTGTGGTTTTTTTTTTGTTTTTTTTTTTTTTGTTTGTTTTTTTTTTTTTTCAGTTTAGCTATTCAGTAGTTTCTTTGTTTTGCCAAGTATGGCCAAACAAATGGTATGTTCTCTGTTCTGCGTTTTCTTTGAAGAAACACTATGGAACACATTTTTGACTTCAAATCCACTATAACACTGATCTTATATGTATTGCCATAAAAATATGCGTATGTATTCAGCTCATGTGCCTGGAATATGAAGCAAGGCAGCAATTGAAATTGAGGTTTTATTATTTTATATATTGAGCCAAGGTATGGTGTGGTTTTATTTTTTGATTGTGGGTTTTTTGGTTTTGTTTTTCCTGTGTGTGTGTGTAATCTGCTTTTCCACTCTGAGCTAGGAACATCATCCTGGAGTTGCAAAGTGATAAATAATTGTGAATGTCAAAATTTTGATGAGAAGCAGTTAGAATCTGTTAATTCTGTGGAATAGTTTCTGGTAGTAGGCTGCTTCTACTTTTTGTCCAGATGTAATAAAGTATAGTAGTATTACACTTTATTTTCTTATAGCTGAGGTTTTTAAACTATCTGATAGATACTAGACCCCATAAAAGAAATAGTACAGGCTTGCAGTTTGCTAAGCCTTGCTATGAACTAAGACTGCAGGTTGCAATAGCACTTAATAAAAATACTTCTATTTTTATGTTTTTAAAACCAGGGTAAATGTAAAACTTCATGTGGAGTAAAACTACTCTGGGTTTAATTTTGCCTTAAAAAAAATAACACCCAAAACCAAAAACACAGTTCACAGAAAAGTTGCATGTTACTTTCATGCTTCAGTTTGGGCCTAACTTGAAAGTTGTAAGAGTTTTTCAGCTTCAAGATGACTGTCTAGTAAAGTGAGAAAGTTGCTGAATCATAGAATAGTTAGGGTTGGAAAAGACCTTAAGATCATTTAGTTCAAACCCCCCCTGCCATAGCAGGGATGCCTCCCACTAAACCATGCCACCCAAGGCTATGTCCCACCCAGCCTTGAACACTGCCAGCGGTGGAGTGTTCACACCTTCCCTGGGAAACCCATTACAGTGCCTCACCACCCTTACAGTAAAGAATTTCTTCCTCAGATCCAATCTAAACTTCCCCTGTTTAAGTCTGAACCCATTACCCCTTGTCCTCTCAGTACAGTACCTCATAAAGAGACCCTCCCCAGCATCCCTATAGGCCCCCTTCAGATATTGAAAGGTTGCTCTGAGGTCTCCATGCAGCCTTCTCTTCTCCAGGCTGAACAGACCCAACTTTCTCATCCGATCTTCATACAGGAGGTGCTCCAGACCCCTGATCATCCTTGTGGCCCTCCTCTGGACTTTTTCCAACACTTCCATGTCCTTTTTATGTTGAGGACACAGAACTGCACACAATAGTCCAATTTGAGGTCTCACGAGAGCAGAGTAGAAGGGCAGGATCGCCTCCCTCATTCTGCTGGTCACACTCCTTTTGATGTAGCCCAGGATATGATTGGCTTTCTGGGCAGCAAGCACGTACTGCTGGTTCATATTCATTTTCTCATCAACCAACACCTCCATGTCCTTCTCCACAGGGCTGCTCTGAATCTCTTTTCTGCCTAACCTGTAGCTGTGCCTGGGATTGCTCTGACCCAGGTGTAGGACCTTACGCTTGGCATGGTTAAACTTCATCAGGTTGGCATCAGCCCACCTCACAAGCATGTCAAAGTCCCTCTGGATGTCATTCCATCCCTCCAACATATCAACCAAACCACACAGCTTGGTGTCATCAGCAAACCTGCTGAGGGCACACACAATCCCACTGTCCATGTCACTGACAAAGATGTTGAACAAGACTGGTCCCAACACCAATCCCTGAGGGACACCACTCGTTACTGGTTTCCAGCTGGGCATTGAGCCATTGAGCACAACTCTTTGCTTGCAGCCGTTCAGCCAGTTCTTTATCCACAGAGTGGTCCACCTATCAAATTGATGTCTGTCTAACTTAGAGACAAGGATGTCATGTGAGACAGGGTCAAACACTTTGCACAAGTCCACGTAGATGACATCAACTGCTCTGCCCCTGTCCATCAGTTCCGTAGCCCCATCATAGAAGGCCACTAGATTGGTCAGGAACTTTGAGGAAGACTTGAATGGGTACCTGCTAGGTTTGCCTAGAAGGAATCACAAGGCATATAATTTTATAATGACTAGAAGAAATTAATTTTCTACAAGAAAATTCTGTCATTCATGCATGAGTTTTTTTTTTTTTCCTTTGCAGAAAATAGAATTTTTTGACTACTGTGAAATTTTTTAAGAAGATTTATAGGTTTTTTTTTTACATTAAAAAAGCATTTAAACTGATTTGCTTTTTCTCTCTGAAAGAATACAAGTTAAACTCGAGTTGAAAATAGAGCAAGACAAACTTCATGTTTAAATTTGATTCCTCACTGTGTCTTGCATTTCAGATATTGTTAGTGGAGCATTGAATAAATTTAAATCTAACAGAACACCCTCCACTACACCTCAACAAGACAGAAGCGGTAGGTATTGGTGTATTTGTACTAAATAAAACCTCTGCAGTATCTTCTGGATTTGTCAACTGTAGTCTACGGTTTTTTTGTTTGGTTGGTTTTTTAACTGAAGAACTTAGTTAAAGACAAATGATTATGGTTAAGTAGTTTAAAACTTTGAATATAGGTGCATATTTATTGAGGATACTGCATTTACTATAGTTTTTGGAGCAGCTACAATTACTGCAGCAGGGGATGTGCAGTTTTAGGATTACAGAACTGAACTTGTGCTTTTCATCTAATGCATGCTAAAGCTTCAGTGCAGTAGTGCAGCATTTTATTATATTTGGAGTTAATTTGCCAGTACTGAAATTCTTTCACGTCCAATCTCTCTTAAAAAATAATTGCCATCCTATGTAAGTTTTTCTTAATACATGCTTCCCCCCCTTATACTTATATTATTAATGTGTAGGTTTGAATTTTCCTTTCTGGTACTCTACAGCAAAACAACAAAATAGTACCAACCCCTAAGCTATACTCATATCTTTGTTCAAAATGCATGCTCTTTGGCTGAGCTTTTACAATTATACTCTTTTTTTAAGTAGAGTTAAAAAACAACCAAAACAAACCCCTATTTTTTATTTTTGTAACCTTTCAACCTTTTAAGTTGTTATTGCAAATTTGGCTTTCTTAATTTCAGTCCTTTCATCTGTGACTCCGGTGGTTCTTACTCCAAGTACCAAACGTAAACTTCCAGCTGACTGCTCTCAGGGCCTGTCCAGCAAGAAGAGAAGGTCTTTAAAGCATGGTTTTGCTTTTGAGTTGTTACCAAGTAGCATTTTCACCAGCAGCTCAACACCAGCACCAGGTACAGTGCCTTCACTTTTTCCTTGCTGCTTGAACAGGTTGTTTATAGCATTTTAAGTGTACTGACTTTTGCTCTTGTTAGGTAGTCATTGATAAACTTCACTTAACAGTGCTCCTTGCACTACTTTCCTGTCTTAGTCTGTTTATGTTCATCACTGACTGTTATGTTACATGGGTTGACCTACAGCAAAATCAGTTTGTTTTCTGTTCTATTAATGTCTCAAATTTGCCATCCTTATGCTTTTATCTTTTTCAGTCCCTCTGTATCACCTAGATTATATTCATGTTTGTGTCTTAGCACACAAATCCGTGAAGACTTCCTATGCTTCCAACCTTTTGAAAGCTGTAGTCTTCTCTCTCCTAAATACTTAAATAGCAGGTCTTAGCACTAAGTGAAATGTAACTGTTGCCATTATAAATGTTTTTGTCGAATCCAATCACCTCCTCTTTTCTCTAGATCCTAAAAAAACTCAATCTATAGGAGAAAAAAAAAACAAACCCACTTTTGACAATGCTTTGATATCACTTCATTCTACTAGAGTGCTTCCAAGTATTCTGCAAATCCTGTTTTATTTTTGTTTAGTTCCTTAATGTGGTGCCAACTGAAGTTAGAGTAAAAAGAAATTTCTGGATTGGCTATGTTTGGTTTTGCCTGAAGATCAGGGTTTTTTTTCCTCAGTTGAGAATTGCTTTGCTTTATTAAAATATTTCATGCTCATCATAGATTCATAGAATAGTTAGGGTTGGAAAGGACCTTAAGATCATAGAGTTACAATCTTCCTGCCATGGGCAGAGACACCTCCCACTAAAGCTTGCCACCCAAGGCTCTGTCCAACCTGGCCTTGAACACTGCCACGGATGGAGCATTCACAACTTCCCTGGGCTGCCCATTCCAGTGCCTTACCACCCTAACAGTAAGGAATTTCTTCCTTATATCCGATCTAAACTTCTCCTGTTTAAGTTTTAACCTGTTACCCCTTGTAGTGTCACTACAATCCCTAATGAATAGTCCCTCCCCAGCATCCCTATAGGCCCCCTTTCAGATACCGGAAGGTTGCTATGAGGTTTCCATGCAGCCTTGTCTTCTCCAGGCTGAACAGCCCAACTTTCTCAGCCTGTCTTTGTACAGGAGGTGCTCCTCCCCTGAGCATCCTCATGGCCCTCCTCTGGACTTGTTCCAACAGTTCCATATCCTTTCTATGTTGAGGACACCAGAACTGCACACAACACTCCAAGTGAGGTCTCAGGAGAGCAGAGTAGAGGGGCAGGATCACCTCCTTCAACCTGCTGGTCACACTCCTTTTGATGCAGCCCAGTTTCTTGTTTCTATGGATAAGCAAACTAAATCAGTAATGCTTCCTAAAGACAGAAGCAATGCATCTGTTTAGTAAATGTTGAGTGGAATAGCAACTCATTTGCTGTTGCTTTAACTGTTCTGGATAGGTATGTAAATGAAACACACTGCAAATAATATTAAGGCTGAGTCTAATTTTTCTTATTGAGCTCTTAAATTTGAGGAACTGATCTGATGAAAGCAGTGTGGAAACTTGAGGTAATAATATCAGTAGCATGCAATTGATTCCATTCTTCTGCTTCTATGGATACTACAAGCAACAGCTTTGTTTAATATTAAAGAAAAGTGGAAGTTAAAGTAATTTCAAGCCAGCACTCCACAAAACAAGCAAACGTATCTGTGCTGTTTAAAAATTTCTTACTGTATTAACTGTAAGTCTTCATCTGAAAAAAATGTGACTAAGATCATGTAAATATTTCTTCCCATAGTTCATTTTGAAGCAAGCCCATGCATGTGTCTTGAGTCATCACAAATCTCACTGTCTCCTTCAACTGCTGGTGAAAACCTTTCTAGTCCAGGGAACAGAAGAAGTAAAAGACATGCAAGCAAAAAATTATACAGGTAATTTGCCTTAACTCTCAAACTTAAGACAAATTGGAAATGTAGGTCTAGAGCCTTTGACAAGTGATGTGTAAAATCTCAGTCTTTTTTGGTGTTCAAAACATACCAAATTTTTGTAGTATCTTACAATCACCAGGTCTTCTAATGTGGCAAAGTGGAGCTCAGCAAAGGATCTGGTATAGTAACCTTTTGTGCCTATTGGGAAAGCTTGTCAAGAAGGCAATAGAAAAGTACAACTAGAGGAAATGGACACAAATAAGTGTCAGTATGTTTTCATTGCTCTCCTAAAGAGTTAGTGTCACTTCTTCCTCTGTCCTCCCAGGGCTGAATCAGGAAAGACAGGTTGTTTTTCTCCTAAGATTAGCCGAAAAGAAATGGTTCGTAGGTCATTACGCTTGAAGTTTGGTTTGGGAAAAAGCAACAGAGAAATGGTAAGTATTCTTCTAACCTAGTTGTCTTGTTACTGTGCTTATTTTAATCCCAAGTTTTGGGCACTGTAGTTTCAGTAGCAGGAGGGACCTGCTATTAACAACAAAATTTAGGTTTGGTTTCACAGTGGTAACTGCTCAGCTTGTTTCTGGGTTTGGCTAGGGGAGGGGAGAGATTTGATAGCTGACCTGAACTGACCAAGGAACTGTTTGATGACAGTATCATGCTCACCAATATAACTGGGATGGGGGAGTTTTTGCAAAGTAGCCACTACTTATGTTTTTCTGGGCGTTGGTCTACATGTCATGAGTAACTGCTTTTGGGTCACTTGTGGGTTTAGTAGTTTGTGGGGTTTTTTTTTGCTTGGTGGGGGTCTTTTTTGGGAGGCAGGGGTGATTTTGCTTCCCTGCACTTTTTGCTTTTCCAATTTTCTCCATCATACTTCTGGAGAGTGGAGGGAATGAGCAAGTGGCTGGATGGGAACTTAACTCTAGCTGGGATTATCTGCCACACTTGTGATCAGCTGGTCTCAGTTTCTGAAATTCTAATACTGCAGAGGCTATGCACAGAATCACCATCTTCAGAGTGTGGTTAAGCCTACCTTATTGCAGGTGGGTTGTTCCCTACCTAGATCTACAGAACATCAAGGGAAAATGAAGTATAGCCAAGAAAAGTCAGCTATGGCTGATATGCAGAACCTTTTCCTTGGGGGTTTCTCTGTAAATGAGTTTATATGAAAGTAATTAATGCCTTTCATTCAAGAATATTGTATCAGGATGTGCAGTTGGTAACAGATCTGAAAACATTGGAAGGCGTCTTGCAAGTCAACAAGGTTTGGAAAACAGAACTGAATGCGCAAAAAAAGATGTATTTTTCAGCCCATGTGTCAGTGAAAAATTCCCTAAGAAAGGTAAGCATCTAACAGAATGCATTAGGTGGGGAAAGCTTTCTTTTTTCTAAAGCAAAATTAACTTTATGAATGAAAGTTAGTAGCTTCTGGGGAAAAATAGGACAAGCTTGTGTTTCTAGTGTATTTTAGTAGTCCTCTCATTAAGTGAGATGTGATTTCAGTTCTTAATATGACAATCTTTTTTTGTATCTCTGAAACTTAAAGCAATAGCATCTTTAAATTCAACGCTGCTTTGATAATTATGGTTTTTAGAAAGAATTTTGCCCATAATCATTACCATCATGACATAGCATTCTTAAACACTATAATATTTACTTTAAGGTTCAAAGAATGTGAGCAAGTCGGAAGAAAATTTGCTAACTCCAAAATGTCACAATAAAGTAGCTCATCGAATGTCATGGAATAGTCCTACTGTTGCAGATTCTCAAGTAATCAGCAGGAATGAGGAGATTCTGCCAGGACACCCTAAAACAGGAATCAGTTCTTCAGAATCTGTTTTGGTATTTGGAAAGCCAGATGAATTCAAGTCCACAGCTGCAAGCAAACAAGACAACAGCTTGCAACTTAGTGGAGAGGACAGTAACTTGACTGCAGAAACACTGCTGAAAATTAAGGAAGCTTTCTCTGCATCTGGAAGTAATCCTCACAATTTGAGAGGTGATGCAAAATCTTCCTTCTCAGGTATAACAGATGAAACATTAAAGGAAACCTTGTGTGTCAGTGGGATGAGTCCAAAGAAAGAAGTGTTAGCTGAAGAAGTTTTTGAACATCTAGCAAATACAAAATCCAGAGAGATGTCACACCAATTTAATCAATCTTATGCTGTTGATAAACAGCAGTCAAAAAAAAATGAAATGAAACTTTCAGGGAAAAGAAACTTCAAAACTTCTATTGAGATTGAACTTCAGGTCCTGGACCCAGTTATAAAAAATGCAACAGAACCTCCTGTTCCACAAGTACCGGCCAGGGAAGACAAGCTGGCTGTTCAGAACAGTTCATCAAAAAATGACTTAAACAAATCAGATTCCTTTGGAAGAAAAGAGGAAATAGAATTAATGCACTCACAAACAGGTGAAAACTGTATGGTAAAATGCTGTAATGCGGAAGATGGTACTGCTAAATTTCCTGTGGCTCAACAGCTTGCTAATTCACAGTTGCCTAAATCGCAAACTGACGTAGGCAACCAATACTTGCAAGCTGAAAATTCTGATAGAACTTTAACAAAGCCATTAACTGTTTCTGACCATGGAAAAGTTTCTGACCACATACAATGGTTCAACAAGCTTTCATTAAATGATCTGAGTTCTGCAAACAAAACTAAACCACCTCTTAAGTTTCAACGTACTCCTGTTAGACAGTCTGTAAGAAGAATTAATTCCTTATTGGAGGCTAACAGACGACCTGTAGGCTCTCAGCTGCTTAAACTGAGAGAGGTCGGCTCACCGCTTGTTAAATCTTTGAGCTATGATTCTGCACTATTGTCCTGCACAGAAAAGCCCTTAAAAAACTCTGTGGCTTTGCCGTGCAGGAATGAAAGCATGAATGACCAAGTTTGTGTACCTCATAAGCAGCTAGACTTAACATCCAAACCATGTGTCAGACTGTTAAATCCATCAGACAAGCCTGATGTTTCTGTCAGAACTGCTGGAATCCATGAACAGAAAGTGGCTGTTCATCCATCAAAGGCTGTTCTAGAAGATCTAACCAATCAGAGACCAGTGAAAGTCCATTCAAAAGTTAATGCAAATATAAATATTCCAGAAAAATCTGCAGTCATGAGAGGTGCCCCAGGAAAAGAAAGAGTTTGTTATAGAGGTTCTCCAAAGAATCCAATATCTACAGTGAAACTGCTACCAGCTGCAAAACCTGTAGACTTGTAAGATCAAATATGACGGTTAATTTGGCTTATTGTAACTTGGTTAACCTTTGGAAAATATAAATTTGTATGATTTGTGTTTTAGCTCTCTCTGTATTTTTTTTTTTATTTTTTTTAACTGTATGAGTCAATCTTGTACAAGTAACAATTTATGTTGAGGTTTTCTTCATTTACTGAAACTTTTGCAAATGTTAGTTGGTTTATGCAACTGAAATTGACATCAAAAAAAAAAAAAATTCCTGGCTTTACAAACGTTTGTATTAGCTCCCATACTTGATTATCTCAGCTTCTTAAAACATGCTGCATCTCCCAAAATTTTTGCAGTATTTAGACCAAGTACAAAGTTGAAAAATTTCTGACATTTAAAACAAAGCTAACAGGCACGTGAAAGAAAACATCTTGATGCTTGTGTACTGGTACTTAATTTTATTTACTGCTTAGTGCTACAATATACTTAAAACTACTTTAAGTTGGACCTTGTACCAGCTTTACTTCTTCTGAGACAGTGTATTTATTTCTATTGGAGTAAATTGGGAGAATATATTTTGACATATGTATACACTGGAGAATTATGGGAACACAGGCAAAATAAATGTGCAGGTCATTCAAGAAGTGACAAGTCTTAAAACTTAATCCGGCACTGTGTTCTGCAATAGGTACCAAGTATTTTCAGTTGTGAGCAATAGAATGTTTTTATCTTAATATGGCAGGGTGTTTTAACTTATTTTTAGAGCAGTACAGCAGTGTTAAGTAGATGTTGCAGAAGCAGGCTTTAGGTGCTGATAATGTTGCAAGAGACGAGTGTAAGAAGCCATAGTGTGTTAAAAGTTGATTTGCACAAGCAAATGTTTACATCTTTTGGAACTAGAACTGTTTGTTTGTCATCGGTTGTAAAATTATTTAAGAGTAAACACTTGAAACCATTAGCTTTCTGTATGTGCAAATTGCTTATTGGCAGAATGTAGGAGTTGAAAACATTGCATAATTGTGGTTTTAATAAAACCATTGGTGGTGTCCCTTCTCTGACCCTGTTTTTCAATAATGATTTAGAAATTTAGATTATGTTGTCATATGTGGACTGTGGACATCGAAAAGAGTAAGTCCGAAAATACTTAGGTCAGAAATGATTTTGTTCTGGCTCTTTGCTCATAATAGATACTTGTTGGTAAGTCTTACAACTAGCAAAAGGATGGTACAACGTAATTTAGTAGGAGTGGGCTTCTAAACTTCTTGCGATATGTTAAGGAAAGGAATAGGTTCTGCTTGCTTGCTTTCTGTTCTCTGCCTCCTTCTCCACATATCCACCAACTTCCCAGCCAGATCAGCTTAGCTATCTGGTAGAAACCTCCTGTCTCCATCAGCCCAGTTGAGCTGCCTCCCTCAGTTACTAGATTATTGTCAAGATCTAATACTAGGGAAGCAGTCATGAGGAGGGTCTTAACAATGTTGCTTGATGTTGTGGTTAGGTATTGGAAGCTTCAGCTTAACAAGATAAGGAGCCAGTGTTAATAGTCCACCATCATCAAATGCTCCTACCCTCTGCTGCTGGATCCCTCAGTAGGCTGTTGGCACCAGAGCACCAGATTTTGTGTTATATCACTGAGATAAATAAGGCTCAGCAAAACAATTGCCAGCTGCCATAGCTGACACAAGGAGGTAGAGATGGAAATATGACAGAGATAAAGGAAATGTCACGAGGAAGAAAATGAATTCTGAGTTCTATAATAGTGAGTTGTGACATTAATTTGTGTTTGTAGGAGCAAGCCTTGGAGGGGTTTTCTCTGTTAATATCTACCAAATATTTTGACTGCTAATGTAGCTTTGTCATGGACAAAGCAGTAAACTATTTTTGATCATCAATGCAAACTGGTCTTAAACCAGTGCACTTGAACATTAGAAAGGGAGACTTTGGTAGGTGTCTGACAAACAAGTCCCTTAAGTACCAGGAGAGACTGTCAAAGCTGAGGCTCTGTTTTTAGATTTTTTTACAGAACAGTTCAAGTACACATCCATTTATATAAATTTTATATTGGTTTTGAGGGAGATTAGAAGCACTGAATGGCCAATGGAGGTCCCTGTTGCTTAATCCTGTAAATTGCAGACATGTATAGTGTACTAGTGAACTGCAAAATGAGACTGTTTGAATGTGTAGTTTGTGCATTTGTTTTGATTTTATGGGGTATAAATCTCAGAACATTTCTAGTTATCCTAAAATGTGTCAGTAGCAGTGAAGATGTGACATAAAATAGTTTTTAGAAATTACTGTTTTGCCAAGTGTTATTAAATGACAGACTCTGTTTAGCAAGATCCTTTTATAGTTGCCTTTTTATCAGCCTCTGTTATGGATAGTATATACCTATGTGCTTAATCTGGAGTCCTCCACCTGCAAGTGCTTAGTGATGGTTGCCATACTGTTGCCTGGTATACCTGCAGTTAGGTATAGCTATCATTCTGCAAGTAGACTATTGATCATATTATTCTGGGAAGAGGAATCACAGCAGGAATATAGACAGTCACAGGGTAGTGTCTTATTCCTGTAACCATCAATCCATCAGCACCCTTCAGTTTATTTTTAGATTTCTGTTTAGCTGATAGGGGAGATCTCTAAGATCCCGCCGAGTTTTGTGTCATATCCTCGCTGGACAGATCCATGCAGCAAGCACATGGCCGGGCAGATGCTGGAGGGGCCTTGGCGGTGGGGGGAAGGTGGACGAGGGCCCGCGGCTGCACACGGAGGATGCGCGGCTGCGGACTCGCGGCACACGCAGCGCTGAGCCAGGAGCTGAAGGTGAGCTCGGCGCAGCCGGAGACACCGGGGCTGCAGGGCCCTGGGGAGCAGCGGGGCTGCCCGGGGGGTCCTGCGACGGCTACGCCACTCTGGGTAGTAAAGGAAGGGAAGGATACACGGCGCAGCTTTCCACTGACGCAGCTCGGAGGTGCCGGGTGTGCGGGCGGCGGAGCGGCAGCCCTGCTCGGGTGCATGTTAACGGGGGATGTTTTGTAGAAAGCAGGCTTTTCTCCATCTAAATAAGAAAGAGGCGGCTCAACTCCCGTGCAGCGCTCTGCAGCAGAGGCGGATGGAGCGGTGTGGGGTGTGCTGTGCTCGGGCGGCCGCGCGCCGGCGTGTCGGGAGTATTTCCAGGCTTGGCTCTTTCAGCCATTTTCGTCTCAAAGACGTTTTCAGGTGCCTTACGTGCGGTGGTGGGGGCAGTGGAGCATCTTCAAACGTCTGGCGTGCAAATATCGGGCAGCTGTATGTATTTGTAAGGAAGGCAAGGGGGACAGCAGGGATTTTTGTTTATTCAAGAGATTGGAAGTGATGCATTTCAATTATTCTCGGTTTCGAGGGAAAAAGGAGCTTTAAGAAACAAGCGTTCTGGTTAAAATTCAGCCTCTCAAAGAGCACAGTAAGTGGTGCTTGATATATGTATATATTTATATGTATTTTTTTTTTCTTTGCTCAAATAAACTGTACTGTGCAGCCATTTAGTGGAAGGACAAAAATGAAACCCATGCTCTGCAGGCAGGGAAGATGATGCATACAAAGCAGCCAGCCTGTTGTCTTAAGGTAGCAATAAAATATAATCCAGATTTTTCAGCAGTTTCGAGTGATTCATTTTTCAGAGCTTGGGAAACACAGTTCTAGGATGAGGGGTTCTTTGCTTTTAGTACAGAGCTTTATAAAATAGAATAGGCTGAAGGGGACATGGGTCATTAAATGACACAGTGGACCCATTTTGTTTGCAGTGACTGTAAATGAATGCTGTGGGCAAACACAAAGCAGAAAATCTATTTTTACTGTTTGCTACTTTATATTTTATTTTTTTTAGACGAGAAGAACCCATCCACCCTGCTAGCCTTGCTCGTCCCACAGATTTCAGCTGCTTAGATTTTCAGCTGCCCCTGGAAGCTGTGCTAGTAGACTGTATGCAGTAGGATACATTGTGTGTGGTAGTAAGAGCAGAAGTTATTTCCAGCAGGCGTACTGGACTTTTTCCCCCACTATCATTTATAATCAAATTCTTCTTTTTTTTTCCACAGGAAAAAAAGTGGCTGCCAGAATGACACCTGCCTTGCTTTGTAACATAATATTTCTGCTGGCATTTGGATTGACTTCAGCTTTTAGCCACAGCCCTAGGACTCCTGACAGGGTTTCTGAAGCAGATATCCAGAGGCTCCTCCATGGCGTTATGGAGCAACTGGGCATTGCCAGACCCCGGGTAGAATATCCAGCACACCAGGCTATGAATCTGGTTGGTCCACAAAGTATTGAAGGTAGCTAATTTCTGCTTTGAGTTATGACTAATTCAATAGTATTCTTCAGTAATAATTACTGTTTTGCATATATATGCAACATATCCTGGCTTAAAATCATTGGCTTTTTCACCATTTTGTTGTGTGATTTTTATTTTAAAATCATCATCCATCTTTTACCTTCCATAATGTAATGATTTTGGCAGAAGTGGTATATTTTTTTAATGTACAGACTTTGTAGGGAAACTCTACTGTTTTAGAAGCATTTGCTCTCTAGTACCTCAAAACAGTGGGTTTACTAAACCTCTGCAGTAATGTGTATGCTGGCTAATAATTCAGTGTGCAAGTCCTTAAAAATATATCAAAGATAATAGAAGGGAAAACTTAAGGGGGAAGGGAAGAAAGAAGTGTAACAATAATTGGAATATGTCAAGGCAAAATAGAGTTTTCATCCCAAATACCATCAAGGCAAAGTGATAAATCACTAACTACTCTTCTGAGGTGCTGCCTTTGTTGAGATTTTTTTCCTGAAACTAGTGGAGATTAAAATTGGGTGTGAAATTCCTGTTATGAGCAATTCTAAGCTGTAGGAGGGTTGACTTCCAGCCCTTTATTGGACTGTAGGTTGCAGTGACCAAAGCAGACAGTTTAAAACCTGGTTCATCCCTTGCCAGCATCTTCCTAATCAACCCATTGGCTGTTGTGGAGTACATCTGTTTCCTATTTTGACCAGTTACTTAATCTTAGCATTAAAAACCTTTATCAGTCGCAACCTAATAATTTTAGTATGTTCCTACAGAAAATTGGTTTAGTTAACAAAATGTTTTTCATCAGAAATTGCCCCAGCAGAGTAAACCTGCAGTGGTGTTGATAGTTGCAGGTAACAACAGCTTCAGCCAAGCCAGGACTCCGGAAGTGCCACTGATTTTAAAAAGGCCAAGATTTCATCTGTTGTATACGTACACTTGCAAACAAGGTGCTGCCAATAAAAATTAATTCTTCTGGCTTTGGAATTTGGAGACATAATACAGACAAGTTTATACTAGTAGCCTGATTATGATAAAATGTTTGCAAATCTAAGTGATTATTGTAATAACTTTTCCAGCTGAGTAAGATCTTAATAATTTCATGTATCAAAAAATACAGGTGCTGTTAGTTCAAAAGCATATTTCTTAATTATGCCCATTTTCCTTCTCAGCTATTTATGTATTTTCTGATGTCAATCATATTTTGACTTTAAAATGCTAAAAACCACATGATGGATGTGTTGTACTGAATGGTACGTGGTCATTCTGACCCAGTGCCACAAAAAAATAAAAACATGCTTAAGACTGCCTTGCTTGTAGTAAGTGAAGTCATAAACTTACCCTGTACCAAAGACAACTGAAAGATAAACACTTTTCAGAAAATACATTTTGCAGCATGTGTTCTGTTTCTTCAGTGACCAGATTTCTTGTTGATAAATAGAAAAAGTATGGCTTCTTAACTGAAAGAAGTTGCTGCCTTTTCTTACTCTGAAATCTAGAAATACATGTTTGTTTTTATTTTTCCTCCGCTTTGCATTTCTCAATTTACCTGTTACCTCAGGTCAAGCTGCTGAAATAGGAGTAGAGTCTAGAAAATGCCTGATAAAGCGTTTAATCTACCAAGAAATTCCTGTGAAGTTCAAGCTGTGTGTAATTCACAGGGAGGTCGGAGGTCCAGAGGAGTGTGAGTGATGTGGCTTTCCCGTCTTGCGGCGACAACGAGAGCCGCCTGGCGAGGTCTGAGCCCGGAGGGAGGTGCTGCAGCAGCCTGAGCTCACCTCCTGTGACAGGGCTCTGTTAGCTGTCTGGAAGCAGTTCACTGGATAAATGTCACAAAAATGGAAATTTGCTGGCTGATTCCCTGCACTTGGGTATTGCAGCCAGCAGATGGTGCATGGCATGTAAGCACACAGAAGCCGAACCGATCCTGTGTGATGAGTGTCAAGTGAAGATGTTTTTAACACCCGGGGTGGTATCTTAGAAGCAGCTGGTTTTTGCTGACCAGTTAATAGATTGTCTTTCTGCACATCCCAATTCCTAAAATAAATCCATATTAACGACTTTAATTTCTCGATATTCACTCTCCTTGTTAATTTATCTTTTCAGAAAGCTATTGTAGAGTAACTTAGTGCTATCTATAAAAAGAACAGAAAAAGTAGAAAAGCAAACGATTTCATGTTGAGTGTTTCTGTAGTTACTCTTTAGGTTTATCACTGAAATACTGTACAAGCACCACTGGGCTACATTCAGATTTTCTGTAATCAAGGAGGAGACTGTATCTATGTCAATAGAGGACAAAAGTATGACATAAAGAAATAGCTTCAACTTTGCAAAAATATGCAAGTTATTTTTCCTGCCTGTCAGGGGTTTATTGAGTTAGAGACCACATTTTTTTTGTCTTTTTTTCCCTTGTAAGTTTATGCCAATATTTAAGGGGTTTTCTGGGGCAGAGGACAGGAATGTACGTACAATGCCGCTTTCAGGACTATGAAGCCAAGCTTGGGAGAACAGTAAAGCCTCACTTAAACGCACGGGGGCACCTTTAGCTTAGCTCGGGCAGTTCATAGCACTTCACTTTGTAATGGGAAATGTGGTCTTATTTTCATTTTGCAAATATGATCTCCTTACATTTTCATTTTCTTCTGTACAATTCAGTACAACAGAAAACCTCTTGGGTGGCTTGTTTGCTTGTGTTTGATTTGTTTTGTTTTTATTTATTCAAAATACTTCAAACAAGATGATGGTTGATGAAACTGCTGGCATGACAGCCCAGAGCTGCAAAAGAGGCGTAATGCTGTCAGCCTCAGTGACAACTTTTAATGTTGTGTCTTAAATCCTAATTGTTTGTAGGAATAAGAAAATAATGATGCCTCTTTGGAAGGCTTTTGACTCTCCTGCAGACACTGCTTATAGCCGCAGAGAAAAGCTAAGGTCTATTTGGCTATCTTGAAAGGAAATACATACCCGATTATTGATTTAGAAGAAGTTAGTTACTGTTTGGCTGATTAAGACTATTAAAGTCAAAAGGGGCTGGAACATTATGCTAATATTTCTACTAACAAGTGGTAGTTAATGACTTGTCAGCACAGACTGTACAAATAGCGCTTTGCATAAAAGTTTTACTCCCTGTAAAATTATGCAATTACTCATTTGTGTTAATGTCTATTTTGTTTCCATTTTCCTAATAAGAAAACTAAGTGCTGGGTTACTTTGCTGTCTGGCCTGTAACATACTTGCAGAACTACTACTTGTTTCTTGCAAGAACAGTAAAATCTTATTAGAAAGTTGCCAAAACTTTGCTTATGAATGTACCTAGTGAAAGCAGTACAGAAATTATGTTTGCAGTCCATTGCTTTTGGGCTACAGTGTGCTGTGCTTATACCCAAATATATTTGGACTTCACTAGGTGACTAGAAGTATTAACCATTGACACACGGGAGTATGATATTCGGGGTCAGCAAGCATGGCAATGTGATGGCTGCATCCTCTTTGCTCTAGTTTACACCTGCTGTGCCAGCATCTAGGGTAGCAGTGATGGAGTCCCTGGGCTGGCAGCTTGCCAGAGGGCTGGCCAGACCTTCTGCTGCTTCAGAGCCACTTGTCATGTCAATTTAGTGCAAAGAGACCACATGATCATTTGGGGTTTGTATTATTGCACCTGTTTTATAGAGAAAGTCTCTACTTTCAGTTGTTGGAGGGTTTGGTTGGTTTTCGCTTTTTTGTATATTTTATTTTGCAAATTACTGAAATATCTCAGGAAATATTATTTCAAAACTTAATGTGAACATCTGAAATTTGCAGCATAAAATGACAATGGTAAAGCCTTACTTTTCATCCATTAATGTAATAGACATCTGGATTTGTATGGATCTGACTAAGAATTCCTATTGTTTTCTTTGTATTTTATTCCCCAAACTATAATATCAAATGTAACTAGAATTTGAGTATCAGGCACTGGTACATGTCATAAGAGAGGTAACTTAAAATAATAACCCCATAATTTAAAAACTAGTGACACTGCCAAATGACACTGGCAAACAACAGTGGTGGTTTACAGTGAGTTTTCTTTGTCTGAGTGGTATGGCACAGCTCTGTGAAGAAAACATGAAATGATTATACCTGTAACTCCAAAACCGGGAAAATAATGACTCTGTATGCCTTTGTCTGTTCTGTAACAAAGAAAAGTGATTGATAATTTGGCCTGTAATGCTTCCATTTAAATATATAAACCATGGCAAGCAGTGAATAAGAAAGCAAAATTGCTATGTGGAGGTGATATCATGTTACCTCAAGGTGTCTGAGGAGCAAGGACAGGATCCATTGGAGGCAGAGGTTGTTACTGCTATGAGCTCTGCTGCTTCTCAGTTTCAGGAACTGCCCTTCCTCAGTGCAGGAGGTGCATAGACACTGCTCTTGTCTCCTTGGTGTGTCTGGGGAAAGGCAGGGAAATTTCTCAAAACTAATGTACTTGTCAGAGAAGTCAGTCAATGGGACACGCAAAAAGAAGAGTGCATTAAACCCTGTTTCTCTCCATGTCTGTTATTTGCATGTGGTTCTGACTTGGGGACTTGTCTTTAAAAGGTGCCATCAAAGGTGAAAGTCATTTGGAATGGAACTCTTTCAGGGAAGAAAGGTGGCCGATCTGTAGGGATTTAGAATTAAGTAGGTTATCATGTACTGAAAGGTAACTAATCAATTATAATGGGATTTTTAGCATTTTTATTTTTTTTTAGCATGTTACTGGAGGGAAATAATCTAGTCAGAGAGGTAAGAAACCTGAGGAGAGAAGGGAATATGATAGCTTCTGTTTTGTCTCATGCTTTATAGTACTTCTGTTTTCTAGTGTTAGCAGATGCTATGTAGAAATTTAATATGAAACTGTAAAATTTTATCTAGCAATGGAATATGGTCCATAAGAATTTAAAAATCTGCCACCAAATATTGGGCAAATTTTGGTGAGCTCTTGTTTTCAAAGATTTTTTCGTCCTTTCCTATGCAGAAAATAATCCTTAGTTAGGATTTATACCTTTTTCTAATTGTTCTCAAAATTATGTACATTTCCGCTGCTTCCATCTGAATTTTAAATACAGTATGAGAAGCTTTGAAAATTTATTTGGTTCTATGAAAAGATATTTTAGAAGTCTAGACAAGAGATTCTTGCTTTACTTGATTGTGATGCTGTGTGCAGGAGATAGGATCTCTGGCATGCTCTCAAGGTTTCCAGAGCTATTCTTTCTGTGCTCCTTGTCATGTGTGCTTTCAGCAGTGCCTGCACAGCTGCTGCAGGGATGAATGAGAAGAGGAACGTTTTCAGTCACTGAATGGAAGGAAGAAGCTGGTTTCTCCCCTTGGGACGCTTTAGTACCGCACGTTAGCTGGCTCAAGTACCTCTTACAACATCTAAGAGTAGCATTGGTCTTACCTGGCAGAGCTCTTCATCTCACCACTTTCTTGCGTCTTCATCACGTGCCAACACTTTTGTTCAAGTGCAAAAGAAACCATATCTTGATTCTGCTTTTGTGTGGTTATACCGACTCACCAAAGCAGACTTGGTAGCTTTGTAGCCCCACACTGGGATTGTTCATAGCAAGGCTGTCTGGGGGAGTTCATCCTGGTGGCAGCTGTCAGACAGGCATGAGAAGATTTTAACACTTCTGTTGAAGAACCAGGTGGGACTTTGAACCATCTGCATTTGAAATGGAATTGAATGAATATGAGTGGGGAAATGAATAGAAAAAGTTTGTGAAGTTCAGTGGAGTGGTAGATAGAAGACACGGTCCCATTCCTCACAATTCTGGTGTCTCCATGCTTCATGCTATAGGTGCAAAAGGAGTATTTTCTTTGACTGTGAGTGTGCTGACACTGACAGAGCATCTGGACTCCTCATGTAGCCAGTGTCAATAACAGTGAATAAGGTCCTCCAGTCTTTCATTAGGAAACTTACATTTATGGGACTGAAATGGCATCCCATCCCATGTAGGATAAAGTAGGTCACCTGCTTTCTTTCATTGCCTGCTTCCATACAGCCATGCACTGCATGCGTGGTCTTTAGAAAGCTGATGTTATGGCAGCTACCATAATACACCGGGTGTGTGCTTGACTTGCTTCCCCTTAACTCTGCTGATGCATGGCAGCTGGAAGTCAGCATTGTAGAGGGGGCTATTGCTGCATGCTGTGCATTGCACTGTCTGTAAAAAGTAAGCTTATTCATGCAGTGAGGTGCAAAAACTTTCCACTCAGACTGAAAGGCAAACTAATATAGTCCATAAGAGGACTGCTCAACCGAGGAAGGCTTAAGAGATTGTTTTTGCTCTGTCAGCAAAACAGTGAGCTTCTAGATCTTTTTTTTGTGTGTAATTTGAATAATGAATAATAATAGCATATAAGCTAACGTAAATTTATTGTGAGAGAGGCATAGTCATTATTTTGTGATTTCACAAAAAAAAAAAGCATTTCACAAAAAAGCATTTAATATCTTACAAATTTGTACTGTTTGTAATTAAAATATGGGATAGAATGGAATTATTCACTGAAAACAAGGTCAGTAATTGTATGATGTGTGTGCTTAAGGCTTTAGAAAACACATTGAAAAGAATTTGTCATTCTGCAGAGAAAAAAAAGAAAATTAATCTTTATAGTTTAAGAAACTGTTTTTAAGAAGACAAGCTGACTCTGGAATCTGGGATGCTTGTGTATGTATAGCTGTAGTTTTCTTGGGTTTCCTGAGGCATGATCTTGAAAGGTTGAGGAAGTTGGCTAGGTCTGTATTTTTTCATACTCTGTTCTCCTGTGCTCTTTCTCCTTTCCTGCTCTCTTATTTAGCAGCTTCTGTGGAATAGAGAAAATGTAATAGTTTGTAATTTTTTCAGTGCTTCTTATTTCTTGATCTTAATCCATCCCAGCAAACAGGATAGGACTCTAGGATGAAGCTAGCTGAAGATGTATGGGAGAAATCATATTTGGCTGTAAGACTTTTAGTGATATAATGTAAATCATAAAATCATAGAATAGTTGGAAGTGGCCTTAAGATCATCTAATTCCAACCGTACTGCCATGGGCAGGGATGCCCCACACTAGACCATGTTGCCCAGGGCTTCTTCCAGCCTGGCCTTGAACACTGCCAGGGATGGAGCATTTATCACTTCTTTGGGCAACCCATTTCAGTGCCTCACCACCCTCACAGTAAAGAACTTTTTCCTTCTATCTATCCCACTAAATGCAAATGTGTTTTTTGCAGTGATAAGAACTAAGAGTCTAGGTTAACAAAAGATTTGTAGTCATTCCAGGTATCTGTAATTGAGGTCATACCAGCTTATTATCATTAGATAATTTTCCAGAATTATAGAAAAGGGGAGGGGGGCATTGTTCCATTTCTGTTGTCCACTCTGCAACAGTTCAAGACCAGTGCCTGAAGATGGTTAAGTATACTTGGTGCATATATTTTAAATGAAGTCCAAATCTTACCTATGACAGTATTGGCCTCAGTCCAAAAGACCTAAACTTCTAGTTTATCCTGTAGAGATGTAAAATCACTACATTCTCACACAGAAATCCCGCATGTGAAAGGGAGCTGATTGGTCTGGAAGATTTTTTTGCCAAAATGTGGCACACAAAAGTCAGTTCATACAAGAAGGAGAGATAGGGAAAACAAAGATTTATCTAGCTGACTGTATATGTGTGTATGACAGTATTTTGACCTCGTAACTGCAGTGTATTTAATCCTATTATTTTTCTTCAAATCAGTAGCACTGCTATATCAAAACTAATGTGGCTTGTGAATTACTGTACACAATATCCCTATGTGGTATATTCATAGCATTTTATTTCTATTATTGCAGTCTCTGTTGAGTGCACTATTTATCAGATTTTATAAGGAATGGACTTTGCTAATGCTATCACTTGAGTATAATGCTATTACTTGAATGATTTTACTCAAGTGTGCTAAATTATGGCACTAGAGCAGGTGCTATTGTCTCCACTCTTGGAAAGAAAGAAAAAAACCCTTAAATGATCCTGGACATTTATACCTAAAGGAAACAATCCTTTATATTAATATAAAAAGATTGTTTTGTACTCAGTCAAGGGAATTCTTGGCAGTCGGTTTAAACTTACATGTATATATAGCACACTGGAGCCTGCTAAGTACCTCTGTTTTCTGTATGGATGGAGCTTTGGTGCCAAGAGGTCTGCACCACATGCAAGCATAGATATGCTTCTATCTGATGGATTGTCCCATAGTGAACCACATTGTATACAGGATGTTCAAACATGTATTGATTATGTGGTTCTGTAGTTTACAGCACAATCATAACCTGATGCTTTTAAGTACATATATACAATCAGTCTTCATGTGAAGGGGCTCAGTACAAAGGAAATATTTTATGGTATACATTAGATGCTAGATTAAATGACATTGGATTAAATGTATGTTACACATTTTTTAACCTCATCCCCATGGCATTATTGTGAATCTATGCAGTTCTTACAAGCACCATCTCTGTGTTGACTATGGACTGTAAATATGTAGTAAAGTTCATAGTGTGTATAAGGCTATTGTGATTTTAGTACCAGGTCTCATGGTCAGCTACAAGGGAAAAATTGCATGTGACAGAGATGCAAATTTTTTTATAGGGCTAACTTTATATTTGTTACATATCTATGAAACTTTCCTTCAACATTGCATTACCAAATAAGAAATGTGTCCTTGAGGGGGAAAATTAGCATGTTGATTAGATTTTAGTCCATCATGCAAATAAAATTGAAACATATATGTTTATAGACTGTCTTGCTTCTGGTACTTTAATGCCAGCTTCCAACTGATTATCTACAAAATTTAGATGATTTGACTTACCTGCTAATTCTAAATGTAAAAATGAATACAAAATTTCTCAAGACTGCCTTATGTTAGCAATTTTGAAAGTCATTATGTTATCTTACAGTGCCTAGCTGTATAAAAGATGCTTTAGGCGGGTAGTATGTATTTGTAAGTTAGAACAGGAGTGCTTGAATGCTTCTTCTGGAGCAGTTTTCATGTTCAGAATCTTTATTCCAGTCTTCTGGACCTATGAAAATTATAGAAATGTAAATAAGACTATTTGGTGATAATATGGTGATCATCCTATTTATTCAAACAGTTGTCTGTTTTCACTATTAAACTCATATTTTCCAATCATTCAAATTCCTTTTCCTCTCATGCATTTTTCATGGAATTTGTATGGTGGCTGTATGTTGTTATCCCTCATTATGTAGGGTTTTTAAAAAATGTTGCTGTCACACAGCCATTTCAGAACTCACTAACTATATTAGCTGTTGCTGTAACGTGTGTGGGGGATGTCATTTGGCAGAGGAAAAGAGCGTGATTGAAATTAAGTTTTTATTTGACTAGAATTCAGAAGAATATTGTACAATAGTATTTGCAGAGCTCCGCAAGCAGCTGGGTTTGAGCCTATAGATGCATTTGGCCAGTAATGAGTGCAGAAAAGATCTGCAGCTGATAAATATTTGTAGAGAGACATCTAAAGAGAATGGCCTGAGCTTAGTTCCCAAACCTTTAGTGGAAGACTGTGCTTATCAAAGGCAAGGCACCCAAGCTGAAATGTGTGGAAGAAGGCTGTTGCATACTTCTGTGTGTGTTTGCCCAAGGACAGGAAGCCCAATTGCGTCCTTCACCACTGAGTTATAAAACCTGCACATCATTTTATAATATACATAGTAATATGTCATGTTATTGCATACATGCTGCTGTCATAATCCTGCAGTGATGGTGCTTCATGCAAATATATACAGACAAATACAAAAGCCTGCATCTAGTCCTGATCTGTTAAGCAAAAGTATAAAATTCACTTCATGTAATGTTTCATACCATAATGACCACTGTGTAAGTATACCTGCACAAGAATTCTAATCAGCAATACGGACTCTTACTTTTCACCATTACTGCAGGAAACTGAAATTGGTGTTTAAGAAATGGTTTGATTTAAAAAGAATTTTCATAGTTTATGCAAGCAAATTTGCTATACCGTGGGTCCCCCACATGACTTCATTGATGGATTTCTAGGCTGTGCAAATAGCCATTATTTTTCTAGTGTCATTAACTTTGTCTTTTTGCCATTCTGCTATCTTGCCATATCTTCTTCAGTTATTAGTTGCTACAAGGAACAGTAAAGGTACTGGTGACTGCAGATGACTGTGCTGTAAATCTATTAAGTTCCATTACTGTCTCATGTTTCTTTTTCTTTGCATTTTCTTACCTGTAACTTGAATAGTTAAGGAAGAAGCATAACCCTAAGATTAATGATAACTGACTGATTTCATTTCCTAGTTTCATTTTTCATTACCTAAGTTATCCAATTTAGGTCACAGAGTTATGTTTCTAAAAGAGATGTTTGAAATCTAAACTTGGATCTGTCTCTATAACAATTATACATGTATTTTAAAGTCTGGATTGCTTGAAGCTGCGAAAGCACTCACACTTTTAATCTTGTAAAAAGACAGTGTGTGTATGTTGTCTTTGCTAGGTGGTGCGCATGAGGGTCTCCAGCACTTGGGTCCTTATGGCAATATTCCAAACATTGTGGCTGAGCTGACAGGAGATAATGTACCCAAGGATTTCAGTGAAGACCAAGGATATCCTGACCCTCCAAATCCCTGCCCTATTGGAAAAACAGGTAATTCTGATGTGGCCTTCTCACCTCTGTCTTTACTGTACCTCTTTCAGTCTTTCAGGGCTGTACTAAGTAGTACAACGGTTGTTCAGCAGTGGGTGTTTTCTTCCATTCTCTACCCAAGGAGCAGAACTGTTGATCACTCAAGGTGTTTTAGATAAGCTTTTTTTTTTCTGTTTTGTTTTGTTAATATGTGCACCTTCTGTATTGCTGTATGAGTGCTAGAAAAGGTCAGGTGGAAGAAATCATCTTGACCTTGGAGTAGAAGATGGGGAGATTTACGATAGTGTTTTGTTCCTGAGGGAGTTCATTTTTAGGCTGGCCCCTGAAAAACGTTATCATTCTGTACAGATGAGATTTACCCTTATTTTAGAGACTTTCATTGTGCCAAGAGGAATGAAACTGTCTGCCCTGATCTCCAATCCAGACCATAAGTCAATATTTAAGATACTTTGGCTCCAATCCATGTGGCTTTATAGCTCACTGAGAGTGCATCTGTGCCAAGAAACAGAACGACGTGGACATACTCCAGCGCACCGCACGCAGGGTCACTCTGGCAGAGGAGCAGTGCAGCCTCAGAGTGCAGAGCAGTATGGTACCCGCGATAACCAGTGCGTCCCTCAGCTTGCAGCTGTGCATATACCAAGCTGTGCTTGGGTGGCTTGTGCTGAAGGATGTCAAAAGCAGCACTGCATGTGCATGATAAGGGCATACCATGAGGGAATTGGTGTTTTCCCTGTTATTTGAGCCAAGGAATGACTTCCAGTTCTGAAAGTAGTAGTAAAATACCCATTGGCTGCCTTGGGAGCTGGAACTGGGAATGAGCATTCTATTTTTCTCATTTTTTCATTTGTGAGCTAAGAGATCCTTTAAAAATCTTTTCTGTTTAGTCTTCTTTTATGTTACTTAGATAATGCAAACCAGTTGTCTGTATTCTTATTAAAAAATGTTCTAACTAGCTTAGAATTGATAAAAAAAAAGACACAAAAAGTTTTTCAAACAGTGTTTTTACATTTCATTCAAAAATATGACAAGATTTTGAATAGTCCTCCCTTACTGTTTTCTATTATAGCCCGTTTGGTGATAATGCCTGCATCTCTTCTGAAATAATATCTAACCTTCCATTTTGTTCAATATAGCTGTTGCCTGACAGGTTGCAAATGATGGGTTTAAGTTTTCTCACACACACATCACATACAGAGACTTTCTAAGTTAAGTTCTGTGCTTGCCTGTTAGACTTGTTAGTGATTAGATTAAAAACTGACATCCAGAGAAATGTATTTGAAAATCCCTTCAATTTTTCATTGTTAGGTGAAATAAAAGTTGTTATTAGCTATTAGCTAAGCTAATAGAGTCAGATCTGAATGCAGGGGGAATTCATAGGGAAGTGCTGCTTGCTAGGATAAATGGCTCTGTCGTAGATACTCTGGGAGTGAAGATAGTATCTACTAGGCTTAGAGTAAAATGTTTTTCAGAGCCTTAAATGGAAATTCAAGTGCTGACTGTATTATGCATACAAATTACCAGAGGCCTTCCTCAATCAGGTCTGTGGATTTGCTTAATGGAAAACAATTTTTCCAGTCACTGTCTACATATGCACATTCCACAGCAGGAATACATAAGCCTGGAGCACTTGAGCTTGAAGACTTTTGGATTAGCAGTCACAGAAGACACACATATGTCCAGCTGCCCTTTGTGTTTTCTACCAAAAAGACACAGATGCTCTAAGAAAGTCTACCGCATTTCTGTTGTCACCTGCTTCTCTTTTGCAATGACCTTGTCCTTGCTGAGACTGAAATATTTTTTAAGTGCTTGTAACCAAGTTTAATGGTTTCTGAGTTTAACCACTGTGGTAAGTTTTCCCCTGTTTCCTATTGGAAACTTTTTTTTCACCTGTTTTGAGGAGAAAAGAGAGAAAGCAGAATCTCTTGGACTAACCTCCTCAGGTCATTAAATCAACTCATTTTTAAGTTAAGTCTTTACTTCTAAGGGAAAAAGATAACCCATCTACAGATCTTTTTACATGATGATCACAGAAGTACAGAAAGGAAAGTTCACAGGTGTCCCCTCCAGAGTGCCTGCATGTCTGGCAGATGTAGCTGCTTGGATGCCCTGCGTCATGCCCCATGGTAGGATCTTCTTGGGTATGTCCGAGAAGAACTAGGACTGCAAGCTCCCAATGTTGACAAAGCAGAGGGAGCTCCACAAGCAGACTGTATCCAAAAAGCTACTCTGGCTTCAAGTCACTGATCTTCATATAATCTTAAGATGACTTTTTTTTGGTAAAAACATTTTTAAAAGGTATTGTCCTTGAAGTGACACTGTCTGCAAAACCCTCCACTGTGATTAAAGGAGGTTTCTGGACCCATCAGGTCCTTCCCAATCTGCAGAAGTGTCTTCAGCATAAAACTTCTGCCAAATTGCATTTTATGAGCTCCTATGATGCATACATGATTTTCAGCCATTTTGAACAAAGTAGCAAACCAGAAATGGAATTCATGAACAGCTACTCAGTGAAGGAAATTCTGTCTTTGCTCACAGCATTGTTTTACCATGAGCCTCAAAATTATTGCCTAAACAATTTCTAAAGCTTCCTTTGGGCATTTAAAAATGAAAAGAGGATCCAATCCTTTCTGAATCAGAATAACATGCAGTTCTATGTAAAAGCAAGCTCAATCACTAATTTAAAAAGAATTTTTTTTAAATTTAAAATTTAAAAAAGAGTGTGAGGGCTTGGAAAATAATTTTTTTCTGTTTGGAAGTCGCATTAAGCTTTTTTTTTTTTTTTAATTAAATACATCCTGACAAACTCCTTTTTTTTAAAAAAAAAAATCTGATCTTTTGTAGTCTTCCAGGTTTTTTGTTTTTTTTTTATTTTAATTGCATAGTTGCATTAAAGAAGTTTGTTGATTAGTGTGGCACATAGTGCTTTCTAACATAATTTTGCAGTTGATGATGGGTGTCTGGAAAACACCCCAGACACAGCAGAGTTCAGCAGAGAATACCAGCTGCACCAACACCTTTTTGATCCAGAGCATGACTATCCCAACATGGGCAAGTGGGTAAGTACATGCTGCATGATTATTTTTGTTTTGTGTGAGAACTGGGTATTGTCTGCTGCATGGGATACTATGAAACCCCAAGGAGAATACTGTGCTTATTGCTGCAAAAATTAAGAGAAACTTCTTAAATAGATGGACTTGCCCTTAAAAATATAGGAATAATGTCTGTGATTGATTGGTGAAAAGCCTATAAAAACAGAAAGCAGAAATCTTCTCATTACCCATCCCAAAGCACAACAACTGTGTATGAGCTTGATAAATGCGGCAAACCACATTTCAAACTACAGTAAACATGTAATTGAAATTAGTCCAGATTTTAGCACAAGGCTTCAAAATGTAGCAGCCACTGACATCGTAGTAGTCCAGCATATCACCCTTCCGGAGCACCTGCTGGTACCACTCTGGGAAGTCGAGTTCCTTGCGCACGGTAATGCCAATGAGCTCGGCATCTTGGATCTTGGCATCCTGCTTCGACTTGGACACGGGCTTCTGGACTTCCGACTGCTGCGGCT
>JASSUY010025538.1:0-29056 GCA_032466535.1 Forpus xanthops
GGCGCGGGGACCGCGGCGCTGCAGCTCCTTTCCCGGGCCGTGAAGCAGGCGACGGCCCAGGGGGCCCGGCAGGACCTGGGCCGCTGGCTGTCCCGAGCCGCTGGGACGGCGGCAGGAGGCGGCAGCGGGGCTACCGTCGGCTTCGTCCCAGCAGAGGCGGCAGGGGCTGAGGGGGTGCTGCTCCGGCCATACGTGGAGCAGGGCGGGCTGCCGCCGGCGGAACTGCTGCTCTGCCAGCTGCCCGAGGCGGGCGGCGGTGGGTCAGGGCTGGCCGAGGCCCGGGGCTGGCGCTGCTCCTGCTGCCTACTGGGCACCTGCTGGTGCAAGAGCTGCCTCAGCGTGTGCGTCCTAGCAGCCCTCTGCTTCGCCTCCTTGGCCCTGGTGCGCCAGTACCTGCGGGACCTGGTGCTCTGGGCCGAGAGCCTGGACAGCCTGGCAGGTGTGCTGCTCTTCACCGTGGGCTTCATCGTCGTGTCCTTCCCCTGTGGCTGGGGCTACATCCTGCTCAACGTGGCCGCCAGCTACCTCTATGGCTTCTGGCTGGGCATGGGGCTGATGGTGCTCGGCGTCCTCGTGGGCACTTCTGTCGCCCATGTGGCCTGCAAGCGGCTGTTGGCCCACTGGGCGCGAGCCAGGATCCAGGGCAGCGAGACACTCAGTGCCATCGTCCGTGTCGTGGAGGGCGGCAGTGGCCACAAGGTGGTGGCTCTGGCACGGCTGACGCCGATCCCCTTTGGGCTGCAGAATGCTGTCTTTGCGGTGAGTTCCAGGGCGGCCAAGGGAGAAGCTCTGGCTGGAGGAATGGCTTGCAGCATAGCGGCTGGTGTCACTGATGGAGGTTGCCCTCTTTCCCATGAGGAAACCTCGGTTTCTTTCTCTTCTAACCGCATTAAAACTAATACCCCCTTGCCTGCTTTTGCTTCTGTGCTTGTGAAGAGATGGCAGGTTTTCGCCTTGTTTGGTGACACTGTTTTAGAGCTGTTCTCTATGTTTCAAGGCTATATTCTGATGTTGGAAAGAAGCACCAATGTGCTGGTTAGCAAAATCTGTGGAGAACACAACACGTTTTAAATGCCTGTGTTTTTAAAGTGATTGGAATGGGAGGAAGTGTTGTGTTTTTAAGTGGTCATGTCAGATTTCTCTGAACTACTTCATGTAAGTAATTGCATTGGAAAGAAAGAAATTGACAAAATTTCTCCTCTGGTTGGTGGTTGTAGCGTACATCTGTCAAATCCATACATGGTAGGTCCATGTGTATCGGAGGGGCTGCATATCTTGGGCAAAGCAGCAAGGTGTAGCCTCAAAGCTGGAAAGAAACTGTACACCACAGTGATATTTAAAGTTGGCTTAAACTTGAGTTTGACAGGGGTTTATTCTGGCTGTTCGTTCTACTTTTAAATGATGATTGGTGTGTAAAATTTATAATCTTACTGTTCTCCTTGGTCATCTTAAAGGAGAAAGTAGGACATGGAGAGTCCCCTTTTTGAGTACCGTCATGCTGATGATGACAATTTAAGACCCTCATCTCTTCCTGACTGCTTTGTCTGAAAGTTTTGGTTTTGGCTGTGTGTTACACCTTAGTTGTGTCAGCTAACTGAAATCAGAACAAAGCAAACCAGATGGTGAAATGTTTCAAACGATTAACAGGAACTCATAGGTTCTTTAGTGTAAGAAACCCTCTAAAAAAGTGGTTTGGACTGCCACTTTGTTACAACACACTTTCCTTCCCCCCTTCTGCAGTCCTGGTCCTGTGCCCTTCTGAAGTGCTTGCTTAATTCTGACAAAATCATCTGATTGAAATGCATAGATCACTGAATACCAAATTTTTTATGTAAGAAAAAATCCACACATTTTTTAGGGGTTAACGCCCCCATCAAATATTTAAAGTTGTGATGTATAAAGCTATGTATGTTGAGGCATTCATCTCAAGAGCTGCAGTCTCTGTCCGTAAAAGCTGTAGCAACTTACAATTTCTTTTTAAGCAGGTCATTTAACTATTTCCTTGTTATTGAGAAGAACCTCAGCTGTTCTATTTATTTTTCTATATTACTGCAGGACTGAGGAAGCTTAGACCCATGCAGCTGAGAGCAGAGTTACCTCAGAGCCCAAGGTCCAAGGTTGCAGATGAGGCTTCTGCTGTAGCCTGACCCTCCTAAAGGGGGGAGAGCTGTTGTGCTCCAGTTGTTCACAGCTTCTGGGTGACACTTGAAGTAATTATCAGATGTAGAGTAGTACTGAATCTCAAGAACTGGACGGAGAATTACTGAGTTGAAAAGATTTCCTTCCTGGCAAACCGTTTGGTTGGAAACACAATTGGGCAGAGTATTCAGGCCAGTGCAATATTAAAAGGATGCTGTAAATCATCTTTTTATATTCTCTAAGTACTGCAAGCTAAATAATTTTCTTTCCAAGGGGAAGGTTTCAGTGTTAAAATAACAGATAGGAAATGAGATGAAACCAGATTCTTGATATGCCAAGTAACTTGAATGTTGTCTTCTAAAATTAGTTTGGGTTATGTTTATTACTCTGGATTTACTACTTCCCAGCATAGTCAAATAAAGCACAGTGTATTTAAATTTTAACTGAGAACATTTAATATGAGCTGCTAGATTACTGAAAAATAAAGATGTTGCATGCAAATCTGGGAATTGAGGGCAGTTTCTTGCTGTTAGTCAAATTTAAGCTATGTATATAATACAAATTCTACCTACACAGGTCAAGTTGTTAATTTCTTTGAAATCTGATTTATTTGAAAACTGAAGTTATAATTGCAAGGGGGTTTGAGGTTCCCTAACCATTTATCCATTCCCCATCCTAGCAGCTTTAGTGATGAATTCGAAAAGGATTGCTCTTAATAGTGGAAGAGAGACCAGTGGCCTTAAGAAAACCTATGTATGTTTAATTTTCCAGCAGTCTGGTCTGTGTGTGTTTTCTGTGTGCGTATGTGTAAGCAAACAGGAGATACTGAGAATGAGAGGGAAGGGAGGAAGTGACACATGAAGTCCAGGGCAAAATATAACCTTGATGTGAGAGTGGTCACCTGCAGGGCTGGGTTGATTAATGGATTTCCACAAGCATTTGTTCAGTGGTGTGTACCACCTGCTGAGGGGATTGGGGAGGTTGAATTGCCAGGGAGTGTACAGTAGGGAGGAAGAACTTCCTAGCATTTGGTAACTGTTGGGATTATATTATTAGAAACAGCACAAGAAGAAAATTAACACAAATTCCTTAATCTTTCACCAGCCAGACATAAATGTCTTGCTTCTTAAGTTTGTTCTGCTGCTCTTTGGGAAGGTGCTGATAGTAGGAGCAGTGGGGTAATGCATTTACTTGGCTTTATGAAGACCTAGAAACTTGTTAACTGGAAGCATGTTCTTATTTCTCTTTGAGTGGATTTTGCTTAATTGTTGCTCCTGTGATGCCAGGTTGGCCTTAGTTGCTGGGGTGAGCTGATAGCTGTTACTGGAGTGTTTGCTCACTCACAGCCCTCTTCCCTTGGCAACTCTTGAGTGTTTTGAAGGTAGGTCTGTAAGAAGTCTTGGTATGCCGGTTATCACCTCCTTCCTACTAGTAGGTCTCTGGAGCAAGGTTTGTGCAAACTGATTATTTGTAGTGCCAGGTGTAGGTTAGATCAGAATTCATTTTTTTTCTCTTTGGGAGGCATATCACATGCATGAAATAATCTGGCTAAAAAAAATCTAGAGTGTCCAAGTGGGCACCTCCGGTTCCAGAAACGCACAGAGTGAAATCATACGTGAAGAAATTGTACCTGCTTTGCAAGAACAGGCAGGCTGCTTACTCTGCTTCTTGGAAAGGAAATAAAGGGCATCAACATTGTCCTTTGCTCTTGGTTGCTAAGCCTACTGGATCTGAAACACACAGATTTGTAAGTTGAGGGGAGAGAAATCTACTGCATTTTCCTAAAGGCATGTGAAACCCTCAATAGAGTTCTGACACAAGCATTCATTCTTTGATAGTAGTGAGCCAAAGTTGTGAGCTGCGAAGAATACACAGGAATTCTACCAGACAAAGCTTGTCCAAGACTTAGTGGGAGATTTTTCTGGCTAATGATCTTGTTATCAGAGCAGTTAGGTAGTTCTTAATTTAATTTAAATATGGCAGTATGGCCCATAACACAATTATATTCATGCTTGCTTTGGGATTTCACTGTTAATTTTTGCTGGCTTGAGCTTTCACTAGAAATGGAGTTCTGGTAGCTTCTGTTTGGCAGAAGCTGTGTTTGTCTGACCATACAGACCCCAGTCTAGCAGGTTTGTGAAAGGAAAGAAATGGAAAGCTGTAAGTTCTGTTGCAGATTTCTGTTTTCTTAGGCAAGGACACTGTCCACCTCTTGTGCCTTCTGGGGGAAGGAATACCACTGTAAGTCTAAGCCTTGCAAACCAGGTGTTAAAAGGGCACCTGCAAAATTCCACCCCCCTTTCCCTAGCTTTCATTTTAACAAAAGCACAGGTTACAGTTCAGTGTGTTCATTGGCAGCCTCTCCTTTGGAGCCTCTCTCATGGCTCAGGAGGTCCAGTTGCTTCAGGACAAATCCAGGTGTGCATATATGTTGCTCTGCAACCAGAGTGTCCTTAATGTGTGTTACAGAAATGAGAGGTGCCTGGGAGCATTAAAACAATCTTTGGGAAGTTTCCCAGCTCTGTGACAGGTAATGATAATGCCCTACTTAGCAGATCTTGTCTCAGCATTAGTATTTCAGAGGCTTTTAATAGCAGTTCCTTCATTCCCTTGGCAATATGATAAATTTTGGTTGTACATTCTTACTGCATGGCCTAAATTACTGTTATGTTTCGGGGGGGGGGGTTCAAAGCATTGGTCAAATGTGAAGTTCTGACATAATTGGAGAGGGACTTCTTACAAGGGCATGCAGGGATAGGACAAAAATGGCTTTAAATTTAAGGAGGATAGATTTAGATTAGATGTGAGGAAGAAATTCTTTGCTGTAAGGGTGGTGAGACATTGTAACAGGTTGCCCAGAAAGTTGTGGGTGCCTCATCCCTGGCAGTGTTCAAGGCCCAGTTGGATGGGGCTTTGAACAACCTGGTCTAAGAGTCAGGTGTCCCTGCCCACTGCAGGGGTTTGAAACTAGATGATCTTCAAGGTCTAACCATTCAGTGATTCTATGAATTATGTACAGCTTTTTCATTATAAACCTGAATTAATCTTGTGTAGAGGGGAAACTGTATTATTTGTGGTGCTGGTATGTGTTTTAGTCTGTGGGAAGAATAATTTGCAGCGTGAAGTTTTGAGTTATTGGATCTTGTTCCAGTAAATCAGTCTTTATGCTTCAGTGCATTTGCCTCCTCCATTGCCCTTCCTTCCTCCCAGAAACTTTCCGCTGATGGTGCTTAGGGCTCTGAGAATTCAGCACTGTGACTTTCATAGTAACCAAAGTTTATTTTAAGAATAGCATGATGAAATGAGTAACTTTGCATCTATTCTCTTATCTTCAGCATTGTACAGAACTGTCAAGGTCAGTAATTTCCGTGTAGGCTCCCAGTGTTAGGGCCTGTTCTTAATTAAAACTTGTTTTATGACTATGTGATCAACTGACTTGTCTGGAAAATTCCTTAGCCTACTTGTTTCAGAATCATCCTTTTTGTACTCATTTTTAACCTATAGTTTTCCCCTATTTTTGTTTTTCTTGAGTAAATATCCTTTGGCCTCTTGGCTGTTTCATTTAATATCTCTAATGGTTGCTGATACTAATTTAGCTAGTACAGTGTATTTTGTTCCCATGTAAACTATTTGCATATTGGCTGAGAACGGAAATTTCAGCAAGTAGAGGAAAATATTTTGATGTATTGTTAGCGGTTTTTTTGCCAGATAAATTAACAAAAGCTGTAACTGTGTGCTATTTTGTTCAGTAATGAAAGCATGATGTAAAACATCTTGGGTGGAGATTCTTAATGATACCCATATATCTCAGGGCAGATACAGATAGATATCACTGATGGAGATCACTGATATATAGCTCATTAAGACACATGTATCTAACTTACTTTGCAGAGGCAAATTGTATTTGCTGTTCTGTTTACCTAGATATTTAATACAAAGACATTTTAACCAATTGCCTCTTATCAGTTGCCGTACATGTGAAATGCAAAGCAAATAGATTTTTGCTTTAGACCTTCACATTTGATAAAGTAATTTCTTCCTGCAGGCAAATTCTCATAAATTGTAAGGCTCTGTTCACCATGAAGAAATAAACATCTTGAATGAACAGTGTAATTGCATCATTAGTTAATGACTTCTGCACAGAGATGTTGTGTAAAGTAAGGTGAAATGAAATAAAACCTCAGAACTTTTGAAAGGCCAGATGAAAACTAGCCCTATACTGTTTTGATTTGCACACAGTGGAAACTTTCAGTGAAGGAATGTAAGAAATTCTTCCATTATTTTGCACGGGAGTGGCAGTCTGGCTTTTTGTGCACTTATTGTGTTGTGTTGGAACTGTGCTCCATTTATGCTGTCTTTTACTCAGATTACAGATTTGTCACTACCCAACTACCTGATGGCTTCCTCAGTTGGACTGCTTCCTACTCAGCTCCTGAACTCATACTTGGGCACTACCTTGCGCACCATGGAGGATGTGATTGCAGAACAAAGTGTTAGTGGCTATTTTATATTCAGTTTACAGGTAAGTTAAAGAATAGCTTTCATAGACCTTAGTAACAGTAATGTCAGTTTCTTTATGACTCCTTGGCTAAGCAGTTACTCTCAGAAACAGTCAACTTTTTGATTTTTTTTTTTTTTTTTCTGTATCCCCCTGATTTATCACCCATCTACTGTACCAGTGGGATTCAAGGCAGAATTTTTCTTCTGGAGACATTAGACAAGATTCCTTCCTGTAGCTTTGTCTCTTCAAGTTATTCAGTCTGTGCTTTGGAAACTGCATGCCCACAGGAATGTGTGAGACACAGAGATTTGTCTTTCACATTGTACAGCCTCAAGTAAAAGGTGTGAGTTGCAGTAGGTTTTGGGAGAACACATGTCTTGGGGGTTAAGAACTGTTCCCTCTTGGCGTAACAGATCCCTAGTCTGAGATAACCAACCTTGTACAGGCTGAGCCAAGCGAGTATGGCATGTGGTATTGAAAAGTAGTGGATATTAAAAAGTATTTAATTTATAACTGTTATTGATATTTTCAGTGGATTGTGTAAAACTGAGCTGATGTTTCTTTTTTCCCAGCCTTATTGACTGCTAGATACCCAGAGATACTAATTTCCAGTGTACTGTTTTCTTTTTTGTTCTGTTAGCAAAGTTTAATTTTCTCATACCTCACATGACACAAGCAGAACTTACTCAGTGTTTATTTTCTGCCACAGTTTTGTCAAGTTTTCTTCTTTTGCCCCTTGTGGTAATCTCCTGATGAATTTTAGTTGTGTCAGATACCTGCTGCGCAAAAGCCCATGTGCCACCAGCTGTGAAGTAGCGTGTTCAGGGTGCGTGGACCCAGCATGTGTGCAGTGGTCACTGTTAGCACTGAACACTCGTGATTTTGCACAGGTGTTCAGGATGGAAAGTGTTGTAGAAATGTTTTCCTGAAGCCAGCATCAGAATATCCTAAGTTTTCAAGTGAGTAAATTCATGAGAAGTACATAGTACCTTTATATAAACTTAGCTGATAAAATAATTTGTCAGTAAATCTTTGGGGTAAGTGTCAAGTCTGAGACCATTACAAGCATAGAGGTCATGAGTATTTCAGAACCAGATTGTATATTAAAACCTTCTCTGATAGTGTCACTGCTTCAGGCTGTGTTTGGGTGGCAGTTATTGTGATTTGCAGATTTTGGTACTGCAGTCATTTATCTTCCTTTGTTTTTTGCAATTGTAAAGCTGGCATTTAACAATGCTAGGTTGTAAAACTAAGTCTAGGAGGACCGTTTTAATATTCCTTCCGTCCCAACTTTTGTTTTCTTAAGAGGAACATTTAATTTATAGGCTTCATAGAACAGGGTTATGAGTATTAAAAATGCCTCTTTAAATGTGGGATAAATAGGTCAAGGAGAAACTAAATGGTTACTTGATAATCTTCTGTTTTAGTTGTGAAATGTTATTTCCAGACTAGTAGACTAGACATGTAGAGCAGATACGCTAACAGAGAAGCTAGCATATCAGAACATAGCCATTATGTCATCATTATTCATGTAGGGAACTAGGCTACTGGTAGTAATATTTCTAAAACCAGAAAAAAATTAAATATTTGGATAAGCTTTTAGAATAGGATTTTTACTGTGTATTCAGATTTTTGTGTCCATAGTTTCCTTTTCACTCTTACATTGGCCAGCTTTTGAACTGTATAATTTGAACTAGTGAGAAACATCTTTTTCACCACAGGGATAGAAGAGGTGGTGAAACCTTTATTCTTGGAAGTTTTCAACACCTGACTGGGCAAAACTGCTGAGCAACCTGGTCTGATCTTCCAGCCAGCCCTGCTCTGAGCTGCAGGTTGAGCTAGAGACTGCCACATTTCTACTCTGACTGTACTTGTGAATCATCTTACTTGGGGATATTCTAGCATCTTTTATACTATGCCAGCAGATGTTTTAAGTGATAGTCCTCAAAGAAAACATAACCCTACCAATTAAAAATGAAGTTCAGATTTTTGTCTCAATACTTTAGGTTCTGTTGTAAATAATATAATCTTTGTTCCATTTTTTTTTTGTTTTTTTAAGTTTCAGACTAGTTTCATAAAGTATTTTTTAAAAAGGCAAAGGTATTTACTTCTTCCACAGGTACTCTCACTATGAGACAGCTTGATTTTTATTTGAAGACTTTATTATTTTTCTTCAGGATGATCTCATTTGTAGAACTTAACTGATGTTTTACTGAAACCAAAGGCCTCCTCTGGGGAGTTCAGTGCATGCTATTGTCACTGAATGAGTAATTTCTAAGAAAAAATCATCCAGGTTTGTTCCTGATAATTGTTGTGGTGGAAGTTTAAAATTCTTAGTAGTAAAATAAAGAGCAAAAACCTGAGCTAAACCCTAGTTTTGAACTATTTCCTGATTAAAACAAACAAAGAAAACCCACACCACCAGCATTCTTTCCTCCTCCCTGAGCCATTGTCCAGAAACCAAGTTCTTCCCATACAGACTGCTATAAGTTGCTCAGTCCTGCTTAGTCATGATAGCTGAGAAGCACAGTGATAACACTGCTCTCTGCCCTCTTCTACATCAGAGGGGCAAGGCCAAGAAGTCTTATTTCCTTTCATCTGCATCATCCCCTGTCTGCTATTTTGCAAGTTGCAGATGCCCAGGACAATTGTGATGTATTATTCACTTGGTACATGGGAAAAGAGCCCTTTTGACTGACAGAAATACACCATGTTGTTTCTTTGTGGAAGTATTTTTGCCAATAGAGTGACGGGATTAGTTTTTCGTAAGTGTTTGGATGTCAATGGAAAGAAAGAAAACATTTTTCAATTTATATCAATGTTTAAGGTCTATGTAATATCTATGTTCTGATATGCTGTGATGTTATTAGCATATGTAGGTTTAGAGCCATTCATTGGTCAAATTCATCTCCTGTCTGATGTCTTGACATGGAGTCAAAAGAAGCCTCCATGAATCTTCACGTCAGTGACTGATTTGTTCAGATCAGTTGGTTTGTATTCATGCTTACAGTTTATGTAGCCTATAACGGTCTTGTTTTTTTTGCAGATTGTCATAAGCATAGGACTCATGTTTTATGTCGTTCACCGAGCCCAAGTGGAACTGAATGCAGCTATTGTAGCGTGTGAAATAGAAATGAAAACATCTCTTGCTAAAGACAGTCAGCCAAGCATCAGTGGTTCAACCACATACTGCAACAAAAGGACAGTAGCATTCTCTGGAGGAGGTGTCAATATTGTGTGATTTCAAGTATTAATAAAGTAAGGTTTTGTGAACCTAAGCTATTGCCTAGAAAAACCTATGGACAATTCAACTAGTTTAAAAAAAAAATAATACCAGTGGTTACAGGTTGTACTGTGGCACAAACCAACTGACCAGCTCTTCAGTTGCACATGGGGTGACTTCTAGCAAGGAAAGAAATATGGCGAAGTAACTTAAGATGTAAATGCAAATTTGGATGCACCTTTGGTCATTTATTATGCCTGTCATGGCCTGTAGTCTGCACTTTAGTTTTTTTTTCCTTTGCTCCTGTAAACTGAAAAATGCTTCTATAAACTGAGAAAAAGTACCACAGAGGTAAATATTTTTCTGCTTAGCATTATTTATAAGGCTGAATAATTATATGCAGTAGAATTTTATTACTGATCAAGATGAATGAGAAAGTATGCAATTCAGTGTATGTTATTCTTGGATGTGTTTTTGCTTTGGAATTGCTTCCAGAACTTGGAGTGTATTATTTAGCTAATGATGGGACCATTTGGCTTTTCCTTCATTTTTGAGTCAAAAAAAACAAAAACAAAAACCCTATACAAAGTTTTGGTTGAATGTATTTTTGTAAGTCATTAAAAATGTTGCAGAGCCATGCATATGTATTCACACAAGCTTAAATCCTACATTGTGGGACTAAAGTGCTCTTAAATAACATTTTAAGTTACACTGTGTAATATGCAAAGTAAAAGGGAAAATATAGAAGTTATAATAGATTGCAATGACTAATTGAAGGAGGCTTCATGACCTAACTATTGCATTGGTTTTGCCACTTTGGTGATTGTAACAAAGGGCTGTCCCATGTTAGTCCTATTTGTAGTATTTTTAATTGTTAAATGGAGGGATGTTTTCAACTCTAATGACTGCTCATAATAGTGCTTCCAGAACAGGGAGCTAAATCTCTCCTTTAAACAGAATGATGGGATACTGGCAGTGCTTATTTTACATGAAGGTGGCCTTTATTTTGTAAGTGAATCCCCGTTCTCCTTTGTAAGTGAATCCTCCCTCCCCCTCCCCCCCAAAAAAAAAAAGCTTTAAAAATTCACTTTGGTTGGCATGGGTTTTTTTTCTAAAAGTTTTAAATTTTTTTTAAAGGATGCAATCTATTATAAGTTTCATCAGCATGAAGAAATGAAAACTACAGGTTCTCCTTGGAAAAATAAAAAAATCCAGTAATGGAGGAGGACAGTAATGTCTCTAAGACTCAGGAATTCTGACTCCTTTTTTGCAAGATAACACTGTATTGGATAATGCTTCTTTTATGTGTGCTATGGACTGTTTTTCACTGAGTTTGAGTAGACCAGATAACCCAATAGTAACTTTGTGTGTGTGTGTAAGTGTGTAAAAGGAAAACAACAATAACACCTGAATATGATGTTCTGTATGTGTGAGTTTCATGTAGATATACATACCAAGGTTTAATTGCTCAAACACACACAAGTCATCTGACACAAAAGTGATGTGTTGCACATTTTGTAGTTATTTTGTGTAAGTTTGTAAGGATGCTTTCAGTCTTCAAAATTTGTGTTATTTTCTAACAATATGATTGTTCCTCCTTTTTGTAAGGCTGTTTGTAGGGTCCAAGCAGTTTTGTTGTGCTGAGAATAGCAAGCCTTCAGGGTTGTTGGAAAGCAGAGATTTTGATAGCCTTTAGCAGTCTTACTGTGAGAACGTACAGTACTCATGTAACTTGGTATCTGAACTTTCCCTGGTAGTGGAAGTTCAGTTTTATTAAGTATGTATCCTTTGCAGACTGCTGTTCTTGGGCCTTGAGACCTAAAGAACTGAACTAATTAAATGAAACAACAAAGTTCAGATTGTCTCCTTTTTGTTGTTTTGGAGTTTGGTATTTTTGTTTGGTTGGTTTGTTTTTGAAAAGGCAATCTGTGTATACCTGGAGGTGTCCATTTACACATCTCTGCCTCTGACAGCTCCTGTGTGAAAACAAGAGAGCCAGATAATTCTTTGATGGCATTATTTGTCATCATGATAGAATTGAGCCCTTTCTTAACTAGAGGTTGGTTGTTTTCTTTTTTGTTTGTTTGTTTCTTGGAAAAAACAATCCTTCAGTAAATGAACTGATCTGAACTTTGCTCCATCTTGCCAAATCAACAACAGTGTTTTGAAGAGGGTATCTCTTTCTTTGCATTTTTAAACTAACTTAAGGTTGTGTTGATTATTTGAGAACATTTCCCAAATATGTATTTTGAAGTGTTTTTATTTCCATCACATTTTGTAACCAGAGTAACTTCACTATGTGAACACTTTTGTAGTATGGAATTAGTTATTAAGACTTTCGCATTTTGCTTGATACTTGTAATATTTGTGTACGAGTTAATGGGAAATGTGCATTAAAAGGAATTTTTCTGTACCATGCCAATCATAATTTTATACAATAAATTCACTCAAATTTCTTTAAAGGAATATGTATTAAATGCTTAAGTAGCTATGAAGTAGTTGGAAAGAACTGTTGTCTTTATGTATGCATGCAAAGATAGTTGCCTACGTTGAAGGAGTAACAATTTAGTACTTAAGGCTGATTTCTGGGTAGGGGAAGTTAAAAGGGAAAGCTCCTTGATTTTTATTCAGGTTTGAAATAAATTCATGCTTAATTCTGTTAAATAGGTTAGGTACTTGTCGCTGCCTTTTTGACAGAAGAATAAGCATAGGGGTGTTTATGAGAAATATACTACTGAACCAATTTTTGAATGTACAAGTAATGTGATTTTTTTTTTCTTTTGAATGGTCTCCCTACCTAGTGCATTTAAAAGGAAAAGGGTATTAATCCAGTTTAAGTCATGTGCCAAATGAGCTTCATGAATGTTTTCTGAGTTGCCGTGGTGATGAAATTTCTACATCTCTGTACCTAAATCACAGATCATACATACAGAAGAAGGAGTCTCTCTCAACTGTGCTGCACCAGTTTTCCTTCCTCTTCCTTGTGATATGTGCGGCTGTGTAATTTGTCAAAAGTTTACTTTATACAAAGCATCTGGGAGGAAAACCTTTTTTTTGTCCAAGAGCTTTATATACTATTTTCATACTTATTATTGCACAAGAACTTCAAGAAGCATTGCTGTGGTGAGGTTCAAGAATGGAAAAATTGCTCTTCCATGGTGTGTGGCTAGTGTCACATGTCGGATCCTTTGTATTTGTTTTAGCTTTTCATCTGAGGCTGATATGATTTAGTTTTTGACTGGCCAAGCTTACTGAAGTCATCAGCAGCCTTGCAAATAATCTAGGATGTGATGCTTAAAATGAAATACTGTAAATGTATTCCTGTTCACTGCATGGTCATTCTCAATGGCAGAAGCAAATGGCTTGAGTAGCTCAGACAGGCTTCCTTGCTATAATAAATTCAAAGTTGGTACCAGTCCCATCTATGAAAGAAGATGGTTTGGGCATGAGGGAATAGGAAGTCAAGAGCAGAGGAGGAGGTGATGTAAATTCTGCCTCCGCTGAGGAAAGTGTCTTGTCCCTGTCCTCCTTAGTCCTGTAGGATTAGTGGTAATCTGGCAGCACTGTGCTGATGCATCTAACACATCCTGCCTTCAAGGACATTAGGGTTTGTCTCAAACTCTCCTGTGGTATTGCTTTTTAATTTAATAGTGTTAAGCAGCAAGGAATAACTGGCTCCGAAGTTTCCTGTCCATTCCCTCCTTCCTTAGATTATTCTGGCATATTGCTAAACTTAAAACTACATTTTAATGCAGTCTGGTGTTCATTAATGTAAGTTCAGTCTTGCTTGCTAGCCAAATGACTAATAGTTGGTTGGATCTACAGTTTCAATTCATTTGGAAAATTAGGTGGGCAAGTTTTCCTGGTGTGAGTGCAGCATCCTCTAACTTTTAGTTATTTAAGACTTTAGATATATTGTGAAATAAATCAGCTTAGGTTTATTGTACAGGGGGGTTGTGTTATTAGCGAGATAGCAGAAGAAAGATTTGCTTTGTCCAGATCCTGAGATTTGAATATTGGGTGTCATCCTTCTTAGGAGATGAGAATGTTGCCAAGATGTAGCACATGTAAGGTGAGTCAAGGTAATCAGTTGTCTGCTTTGTTGAAGAGGATGTAAAACCTGTATGTTCAAGTTAGCATGGCATGTCTGTCCTTTTCGTACAACCTACAGCAGTTTGGTGCTGGTGGCTGCAATGCTTTGCTTCCCATCCCTCCTTATCTGCAGGAGAGGCAATCGAGAGTTGCAAGTCTTTCAAATCTGAAGGGGAAGAAAGTAGTGTGAACACAGTGAGGACACTTTGAAGAGGTTAAAATAACATTGCCATAACTGAATACACGGAAATGCCTTGCTTTCTTATTTGCCAAATTCTCCAACTTCTTTTCACAGAACTGCAGATGAGTGGCCTCACCTAGAAGCAGGTCATTGTTTTCTCTTCTGGAGAATTTTAGTATACTTTGACTCTCAGTCCTCTTAACTTCTGAAATAGTCTTGACAAATTTTATTGATGATTCTCTAATCAGGATGGTTTAGTTTGTCCCAGTAACAGGGCAAGATTGGCTGGGGTGCAAACATGTATGTACCAAGTGGTTTTCATCCATGTGCACCTGGCCCAAGAAGAAACTTCCATAGGGCACTATGCATGAGCTGGATTTTCCTGCATGTGAAGTGCTTTCCCCAGTTCCCAGTGAGCTACAACTGTTTCACTTGAAGCTTGTAGGTGGGCGGGTAGGAGGAAGGAAGGAAAGGCCTGTGGTGATGGACTATTCTAATAACAGATTTTCACTCTCTGCCTTAGAAACATGATTGCTAAAGATCACAAATATTCTCCATTTAGTGTGAGAAATGGTAGGCGGGTGAGGGAATAGACTAATGAATTCTCTGACTGTGATTTTTGTGAGGGAGTAACAATTCGCTTCAGTACATGATGAAGCGCCCAGATGATAGAGGGGTGTTTGTTGGAGTTTTGGGAGTGGGGAGGGGTGAGGGTGGTATTACTGGAAGCAGATAACACTGAAATGAAAATGAAGCACCTCCCATATGAAGACAGGCTGAGAAAGTTGGGGCTGTTCAGCCTGGAGAAGAGAAGGCTGCGTGGAGACCTCATAGCAGCCTTCCAGTATCTAAAGGGAGGCTATAGGGATACTGGGGAGGGACTCATCTGAGGTTCTTAACGATTTCTTTGCCTCAGTCTTCACTGGAAAATGTTCTGACCTTACCAGCCAAGTCTTGGAAGGCAGATGCAGAGACAGTGAGAATGAAGGCCTTGGGCCCAGTGTAGGAGAGGATCTGGTTCGAGACCATCTTAGGAACCTGAACGTATACAAGTTCATGGGACCTGATGAAATCCATCCGTGGGTCCTGAAGGAGTTGGCAGATGAAGTTGCTAAGCCACTGTCCATCATACTTGAAAAATCTTGGCAGTCAGGTGAAGTTCCAGATGACTGGATAGAGAGAAATATAACCCCCATTTTCAAGAAGGGGAAAATGGATGAACCAGGGAACTACAGACCAGTCAGCCTCACCTCTGTGCCTGGCAAAGTCTTGGAGCGGATTGTCCTGGAAGGCATGCTGGGGCACATGAAAAACAGAAAGGTGCTTGGTGACAGCCAGCATGGCTTCACTAAGGGGAAATCCTGATTGACCAATTTGGTGGCTTTCTATGATGGGGCTATGGAACTGATGGAGAGGGGTAGAACAGTTGATGTCATCTACCTGGACTTGTGCAAAGTGTTTGACACTGTCTCACATGACATCCTTGTCTCTAAGTTGGAGATTCATCAATTTGATAGGTGGACCACTCGGTGGATAAAGAACTGGCTGGATGGCTGCATACAAAGAGTTGTGCTCAATGGCTCAATGTCCAGCTGGAGACCAGCAATGAGTGGTGTCCCTCAGGGATTGGTGTTGGGGATGCTCTTGTTCCACATATTTGTCGGTGACATGGACAGTGGGATTGAGTGGACCCTTACCGATGACACCAAGCTGTGTGGCTCGGTTGATACGTTGGAGGGAAGGAATGTCATCCAGAGGGATCTTGACACACTTGTGAGGTAGGCTGATGCCAACCTGATGAAGTTTAACCATGCCAAATGCAAGGTCCTACACCTGAGTGGAAGCAATCCCAGGCACAGCTACAGGTTATGCAGAGAAGAGATTCAGAACAGCCCTGAGGAGAAGGACTTGAGGTGTTGGTTGATAAGAGGATGAACATGAGCCAACATTGTGTTCTTGCAGCCCAAAAAGCCAACAGTATCCTGGGCTGCATCAAAAGGAGTATGACCAGGAGATCGAGGGAGATGATCCTGCCCCTCTACTCTGCTTGCGTGAGACCTCACTTGGAATATTGTGTGCAGTTCTGGTGTCCTCAACATAAAAAGGACATGGGAGTGTTGGAACAAGTGCAGAGGAGGGCCATGAGAATGATCAGGGGACTGGAGCACCTCCTGTATGAAGGCAGTCTGAGAAAGTTGGGGCTGTTCAGCCTGGAAAAGAGAAGGCTGCATGGAGACTTCATAGCAGCCTTCCAATATCTGAAGAGGGCCTATAGGGATGCTGGAGAGGGACTCTTCATGAGGGACTATAGTGAGAGGGCAAGGAGTAATGGGTTCAAACTTAAACAGGGGAAGTTTAGATTGGATCTGAGGAAGAAATTCTTTAGTGTGAGGGTGGTGAGGCACTGGAATGGGTTGCCCAGGGAAGTTGTGAATGCTCCATCGCTAGCAGTGTTCAAGACCATGTTGGACATAGCCTTGGGTGACATGGTTTAGTGGGAGGTCTCCCTGCAGGAGGGTTGGAACTAGATGATCTTAAGGTCCTTTCCAACCCTCGCTATTCTATGATTCTATGATTATCTACTAAAAACACCCAAATAGCAGATGTCTCTGTTCCAGTAAAAGCCTATTCTGGTTTGAATTGACAGGTTCACAATAAAATCGTATATATTATAGTACTGCAATATCACACGATTTTTGTCGCATTACCCACACTAGGACAAACAATAGCCAATTAATGAGGTACACTCTATGCATATCAAAGGCAAATTGTCTTCCATAGCTGTGCTCAGTCTCTGACTTTCTTTTATTCTTACAGGCTTTAAGCAGAGATCTTATGATTAGGCAACAGCAGGTTGTCTCTTTTGTTACAGATGTTGCATCCAGTGTGGAATTAAAATCATCTGACTTTTAATGTCTTCAACATACTTATGAACCAGTTGCCTGATGTACTTTGATATAAATAAATCAAGGAATGAAGAAGAATGGCCATTTATAGGACGCAATGCACATGAACGTTTTAGATATTTTCCCTAGGATGAAATGAATAACACCCAAAAAGTGCTTCTTCATGTCTGTAAAGAGGAACATAGAACTACTAAGCATAGACACATGTGGCTTTTATCAGTTGTCTAAATAAAAGTACCACATATTGCCATATTAGGTATGTAGCCTCCATTTGCTGATCCAGAAAAGCACAAATCTGCAGCATCATGCTAACAAACCAGTCCTTTGGAGATGCCTCATATATCCAAGGTGATCACAAATGGCCCCACCATACAAATGAATCAAGATAAGCAAATGAGATCATACCTAAACACTGAAAATTTATAATAAAAAGTATTTAACATCTGAATAATTCCCTGCAAACCAAGCATTTCAACTCTGTCAAAATATACAGTGGTCTGAAAATAATGCAGAAAAGAATGTGTTCCGCATCCAACGCGCTAATGTTTAGGATACCCAGTCTCCACCTTGGAAACCTTCACCTCTATCCTTTGTGTGCACTGTTCAAAATGACCTTTCTCTCACAGTTGTAGCTACCATTTCATGATGAAGGGAAGCACACCTATTTCAGTAGATTTTGCTCCTATTTACCATGCATCACTTTTCAATGTCTGTAGAGAAATTTTTGTTAACATCAAACAGAATATACTGATCTGTATGTTCCAACAAGCAATACAAGCAGAGGAACTGGCATACAAAGCAGGGCAGAAGGGACACAGAGATCCATCTTGCAGATCCTGAATACTGAGCAGGACATTTTAGAGGAGCCAAGTACTGTTATTCAACCTGCATCACAGGTACATACACCCCAGTATCTGATACTATAGAACAGCTCCACCCCCCAATGCCCACAGTACAACATGCTTAAGCATGGAAGAGGAGGATTTAGCAGGCTAAGGTAAGACTATGAATCTGTGACTTTCAATTAGGTACACAGCATGTATGCATTTCTCTCTCCCACTCATAAAAAAATAATTTAGAAGTTACATTTTTATTGAGCAGCTGTGAAACCCAGTAAAAAAATCAACAATGTCCCAGGCACTCTGTGCCACAGGCTGCGGCACAGCACAAATCAAGTCACTGTCATTCGTGTAAAATGCATCTGAGTTTAGAATGTTTGTTGCCTTCCTTGAAGGTTCAGCTTGTCTTCCTTCACAAATGCCCTTAGGAGATGCATTAGACATGCATAAACAGCTGGACTGTGCTGCTACAGACAGCACAATACAGGGAGTTGAAGCCACAAGAATCAGCATTTCTGACTGTGCAAATCCTGTCCTAGTGGGCTTAAAGCAGGGAGGGCAAAATCATAAAGGAAACCCTGAGCTAGCTTTCCTGCCACTTAAACAGTGCTGCTATAAGTGACATCCACACAATTGCTGAGCCAGCTGGACTATTTTAACTCCAGCCTTAGAATCATAGAATAGTTAGGGCTGGAAAGGACCTTAAAATCATCTACTTCCAGCCCTCCTGCCATGGGCAGGGACACCTCACACTAAACCAGCTTATCTTCTTGGCTGGAATAAGAGGATCACAATATACTTGCCAGATATGTAGCTTGTTTTGTTGTTTGCCATTGCCACACCACAGCACAGCTTTAAATGAGAAAACAGAAAGCAATTGCTTCCAATGACACATGAAAAATAAATAGATGAAAAAGTTCTGCAATGAGTGAAATCTGACCCCTTGTTTTCAAATCACTTTATGTAATTTTATCTATGTATCCTCCAAATGTACTGAATTATGCTACTAAAAACCTAAAAACCTCATGTAAGTTTCTTAAGCCAGACTTATGCATGGAAAATGACATAGATCTATTACATCAAGCCTAGGAAAGTCTCACCTAGTACATGGTTCCAAAAAAGTCCAAAAGTGACTGCCTAGATCTTAGCCCAACATTTTGGTAACTAAAGCATGCACAGGGTGAAGTTTTGGTGGATTTTAGGGTCTATGACTGCTTTAGCTGACTTTAATCTGTGTTTTCCTTCGTCTAGTAAATGGCCCCATCTAGCAGATCACAGACTGCTCTGAATGAAAACACTTAAAAATATATCGGCTTGGGGGCGGGGAACAGAATCTCCTCTTGTTAGATGCAAATCTTAAGCAGTGGAATAAAAAGTCATTCTCTGCCTCTGTGTCTCAAACACATCCATGGATTGAGAAAGACCTACCACAGATTATTTCATGGTACTTGAACAGTTTCCTCAGTGAGGTGAGCACAGAAAGTATGTGAATTTGATCTGCACACTCCCAGTGAGTGTTATAACCACTTCCTTAACAGATGCTGTAGTTTCTTACAGTGGTGTCTCACATGCCACAAAATTCCTTTTCCTAGGAGCTACTCAGCCTTTTCTCACTTACCTTTACAGGAACCTCTCCACTCAGCAGGCTCTAGTGTGCATCTCATTCCTAGGTTCTTATTTTTGCTTTGCACTGTACAAAGAACCTTTACATCCAGTGTTCAACTCAAAATATTTCTGAGGGACATGCTTATAGGGGCTGGGGTTTGAAAAACTTGAGTAATTCATGATATGACAGGCATAACCATTGCTTTGGGAGGTCTTTAAACAAAACTCAAAAAGAGTGTTACCCACCAGATCATAGCATTGTGCGAAAATTGTATGTTTGCTCAACTTACCTCACCTGCTTTCATAAAGACTCATCAAATAATATTGTATTTCCAGCTTCCTTAGGTACTATGCTCTACAGTTACTACTGTGTACATGCAGAATGGTAAAGACCGTGATTTTTTTTTGAGAAGATTTCATCTCACTTAACTTAAAACATGTTCTGTGTGTGCCGGGTTTTAATGAATTATAAGAAATAAACATTTTGGCGACAAAATACATTGAAATGGAAGGTAGATATCTATATTAGAATCAAGTAAACTGTACCCTAAAAATACCAGACTCTCATTTTTTGACCAAGACTTGAGTTTTGAATGTCTATTTCTGGTATGTATGTCTGCTTGATATATGCCAGCTTTGGATGGATAAAGCTTTTGAACAATCTCTGATAGCTAGCACCTTGTGGTAATCCTAAGTGAAATGAAACAACAGCAGTTACTCTACATGAGCATATGTAACAGAGACTGTTACCTGAGCATTTGCCATCTTTCCCATGATTTCACTTACAGGACAGAACACAAGGTGCAACACTGTTTCAGAGTTGGCATTATGATGCTACCAAGTATAAAATGAAAAATTAGCACCAGGGGATTTTTTCAAAGGAAGACCTTGTAAAAGATCCTCTGAGAAGCCTGTAACCCCAAAAGCACACTGGCTCCACTTACTTTGTGGTACTCTTAGAAGCGGATATTTGGAAACCCTGCCTCATGCAGCATTATCATGCTTACAAAGCACAGTAAGATTTTTGTGCATTTTTTTCCTTTAAATAACTGCTCCATTCTTTACTGCATGTCACAGAGCTTCTCTGATGTTATTCGGGGGGGGGGGGGCGGGGGGAAGGAGGGGAGCAGGATTTAATATCTCCTACCAATAAAACCACAAATTATATAAATCATGCAGATGCTCTGTAAATGTAAATCAGGGGCAGTTAATGAGGGAACTTTTTCAGAGGGAGAGCTGCCTGCACCAAGAGCCAAGTATGGTAAGGCAAGATATAGTAAACATGACAAAGCAACTCCTTTCCCTTTATTATTTTCCATGTTTGTTATTTGGCCATGCCTACTACATAAATGAAAGACCAGATTATGCTTTATACAGCACCTGAGTGAAGCATCAATGACCTGCATAAAGTTTGTGGAAACGAAAGAATATTACTCTGTTCCTGAAAGTCTTGCAAAGAATAAACCTTCACTTCTCCAGCTCTTTTGATTTTATCACTGCGACTCTCTTAACAGCTTCTGGGTACCTTTCAGCATATCACCATGTGTCACCCTCAGAAGCAAGCATTTTTTGTGCAGAGAAGCCAGGGGAAAACATGGTCATTGGTCCTGTGGCTGAGCAGCTGTCACTTGTTGGCATTTGTGAATCAATCCAAGTATGAGCTCTGTTTCTGCTGCAGTGCCAGACTCATGAGACTCTAGACAACTGTTTTAACTCTCTGTCTAAAACAGACAACTGTTTTAACTCTCTGTCTAAAACAGACAACTGTTTTAACTCAAACAGGTGCAAAATGAAAATTAAGACACATCCATTCTCTCCCAGAATTCTGCATTGCGAAAAAAGCTTCAACTGGCCACGCAAGGTGATCAGCCTATGCTAAAACACCTATATCCATTTACTTTGGCTGAGAGAATCTAATAAAAAAAATCTTTGACTGGTACTTTGAAACCCCAAACCTCTGCTTTTACACAATATTTCATTCTAGGTAAAATTCTTTTAAAGAAGATCTTCAGCTAGTGGGAAATACTACAATTTACAATTAATTTATCGTATACATTAAAAGAATCTCTTATGGGAAAGGATTTCAGAGAATTTCTCAGATTGGAAATGTGAAAATAGAACTAAGTGACATTTTAAATCAAAAAAGAAACCAAAGTTATGGAAAAATGCCTTTTTGTACAAGGCATTGATATTACATTAAATTTCACTTTATTTTTTAAAATCCAATTATACAATATACTGTTATCATAAAACAATGTATTTTTTTTTAAAATTGAATTTATAAGCATTTTGATCACTCTTTCATGCATATCAGCTGTATATAAGTGAAGCTGAAAACAAATGTTCTTGTTTCATTGCAATTTCCAGAGAGAGGATCCTGAATGAAGAACACGCTGTCAGCTATTACTAGAAAAGAGTGTTCTTTTGTCTCACTCTTAGTCCCAATCCTTCTTTTCATCCAAGTGTTTCACGTCCATGAAACATCATTATTTTAAACCTGATAAATATTAGAAAAATTTAATTTCTTAGCCAGTCACAGCCTATTGTTGAAACAGCTCCCAGTTAATTATTCTTCACACCATGCAATTTGAAATATGCACAGTGACTGTGCAACAACTTGGTGGGTCAGGTCAAGAAGTCATTTTAGCTTAGTGGACAATATGGCATTGTGATAGAACAGATTATGATTCGTGTCAAAAAAGGAAATAGAGAAGTGATAGTTTGTTACAAAATGCGGAAAGTCACCAAATGAGAAACCATTAATATGGGGCAGAAAGTAACTGTAAGAGAAACTGAGTTATTATATCCAAGGCAATGTTTATAAAAAGTCACCATCCATAACTTCATTGGGTATTAGAAAAGCAAGTGTTTAGAAAACTTGGAGTTAAAATACTTTTAGCCTAACTTAGAGAACAATGATTGAATTGTAAGTCTGTGAAGTGGTAATAGGCCTTTTACAATGTTTGTGTTGCAAGTCTGTGATGTGATAATAAGATTTAGTAGCTCTCCTAAAACAAGTTTCCCATAAATCTGCTAGTTTTGGGTACCCCTCGTCCGTGCATCTGGTTTTTCTTATCTCTTATAGAAGGACCACTCTTCTTAGTCAGCTGTCAGAAACTTGCAAACATGGCTGGTTTTAATTAATTGTGAAGACTGAGGCATTTTGGCTGTGCTAAGGGTGAAAAGTGCAGCCTGGGAAGACTTCTTACTTCATCTTGAAGATCCCTGCCCACAGGAGGAAGACTTCTTACTTCATCTTGAAGACCCCTGCCCACGATCATCTGAGGGCAGTGCGCAAATGCCAAAAGGGAGGGGACTTATGATAATGAGTACCTAAACTAATTATAATATCCCCGCTTCTCTCTCAGACACCTACTGAATATGCATGTTTATGTGCAATAAATACCTGTTTGCTTAAACCCCTGGTGTGCGACTTAGGTGGAGTGATGACTCCCCACTCACCCAGCACTGCTTGCTTATCCATCATCAATGAGCACAATAAAGAAATTGGCTACTAATGTCGGTGCTGATGTTGTTTTTTTTTTTTTTTTTTATAACAAAATTAGCCTTTATAGCAGCATAAAGCAGAAAGTGTTTTAAATTCTACCAAGCTTAAAATTAATAAGCTTGGTCACCTGATAAGGAAAACTTTGTAAACATTCATCTTCATGAAGGTTCATCCTCACTTCTCCTGAGTCTTCAGGAAAGAACAAATAAAGCAACAGTCTTTCACAGCTGGTTTTGGGACCTGTTCTTGAAGAGGGCTGCTACTGCAGATTAGGGAATAAGAATGAAAGCTTTTGTCTTCCAGACTATGGTAAATGTTTGTTTCTCTCTTCAAGACATTCATGTCCATATTCTTTCAATAATGTACTTTGTAATAAAAAAAGATTAAGCTATCGTAAAATCATAGAAACACAGAATGGTTTGGGTCAGGAAGGACCTTAAGGTCATCTAGTTCCAACCCCCCTGCCATGGGCAGGGAGGCCTCACACTAGACCAGGTTGATCAAAGCCACATCCAACCTGGCTTTGAACACTGCCAGGGGTGGGGCAGCCACAACTTCTTTGGGCAACCTGTGCCACTGCCTCATCACTCACACGGTAAAGAACTTCCTTAGAGCTACTACTCTGTTACTGGAAATTAAGTGCTCATAGTATAGGCAGATTTTAAGAGGAGATGGTTCATCAGTGAATGTCTTGTGGAAGTTGTAGTTGTTCTTCATCAGGTCATTTACTACATTGCTATGTGTCTTGGAAGAACAATCAGCCTGGTGACCTTTCCTTCAGAGGTTAAATGGGGTTAAAATCAGTTCCCAAAAGTCCCATTCAGTAACCAAGCTACTACCTTCAGAGTAAAATGCCTATTCTGAGATTATGACAACTGATTTCATTTGTTTGATGGATGAATGAAAAGAAGACAATATTTGGCAAATGTGAAACACACTTTTTCCAGTTACTTTAATAAAACAACTCTGTTTTTGTTAAATTGACCAAAATATTTTGTTCAACTTTTTTGTTGTTCTTTTTTTTTGTTTTTTTTTTTTTTCTTAGAAATCTCTACTTTTTCTTCCATTGTCAAACAATATGTGAGCAATTTTCAAAACAACATGAGAAACAAGAAAGAAATATGTAATTTAAAAGTACTGAAAAAACTGATCCTCTTTCTATTATTCAGATTCCATGTGAAAGTATCCGCCTCACTCAGCAGGGACTCAGAAGTTGTTCCAGTTTGCTTTCCATTGAATAAACTATTAATCCAAAATTTTTTGCTCTATTTCTGTCGCTGGTTCTGCCCTGTCAGGAGATGCTCATCCTCCTACTCAGTGATGATGCAGAACTAAATGCTGACTGTATTCAAGCCAGGAAAAGTATGGAAACTGTTTAAAGTTTGGTTTCTTTTCAAAGATGCAGGAAGGTTTTCTTCAAGTCTTTGAAGATGATCATGGAGTTAAGGTATTCACAAAGATGGTCTGAAAGAGGCCCCAGGGCAGAGGCCAGAAGACATGATCAGAGGTGTGTAACAGAATTTACTAGTAGAGTTAAAAGTTATTTTTGTTGTGCTAAGCAGCCCAAGGCATATCAGAATGGATAGTCAGTTTGTGAGTGCCAACTGATACCTCTGTGCCAGGTCTACTCCCACTAAAGAGAAAAAGATGCTCCACTAGTTGCAGGGTGGGGCTGGCCCACAAGGATATGCAGGCATTATCTAATATTCTGCGAACTTCTACAACACATGGGTACCACCTGATTCAGATGACACAGGTCTGTGTTCCGGTACATTCTGCAGGATGTGCTAAAGAGAGCACAGAGCAGTAACTGGGCACCAGAGACTGATATTTCTTTAAATTAAGTAAAAATATTCTGTGCCACATTGCCAAAAAAAGTAAATTTGTGTTCTACGTAAAGGAAAGTCAATTTAGAGAAACAATAATATATTTCTTTTTAGCATGGGCTGTGTCTATTCATATTTTATTATCTTTCTTCTCAAGCAGCATATTTCTACCTTTGAAAAAATGCAATCCCATAAATACGGAATCAGTTATCAGACTGGCGAAGTCAAGACTGTTGTTTTTTTTCTTCCCAAGGGCATAAAAAGTATCAGCATATTCATCATGTGTCATTTTGTGCGATCATATGGTGTAGCTGCCTTGTGTATCCTATTTCTGACAATTCATTCTTTCTGTATAGGAAATTTGGATAGAATGTACCATTTCCACTTCAAAAGCCCTTGACTTCCTGGAAAACAGTGTGAGCAGTTTTCAGACACAAATCAACCACATAAAAAAGGGAGCAATAGCTTAGGGCAGGTTACAGTTCAGAAAACAAAGGTTTGTGCTTTTGATAGATAATGGTGGTGGTGCTCAGACTGGGAGCAAACTGGATGATTTTTGCTATGCATTGATAATACAGGAACAGGCTGATCTCTTCTAGTGGAAATGAACTAAAACTAACTGAAATTGTAATCAGGGTCAAAAGCCTACTTTTGCAAACAGTAGTTAACTGTGTGTTGTATCACTGTTCACTAAGATTACAATAAAATGGAAATGTCTCTCATACCTAGGCGGAGATTTTAAGTCTAACTCAGATGGCTACAGAAACAAGAAGGTACAGAAGGGAAATTATGAATTATTTGGCAATAGGTGGTTCCTGTGCCCTCCCCAAGAACTGTGCTGACTTCATTCCTTGTAAACAGGGTAGAATGGAACCAGGATTGAGCAGATCTGTGTCAGGGTGCATGACGTTTGGATCTACAGATGGATCAAATGACAAAGGGACTAGTTATTTCTGTCTGATTGCCTCTTTTGAGGCCCCCTGGTGTAATAAATTATTGAGAGAATAAAAACTATGAAAGGAAAGAGGGGTGGGAATGCAAATTCTTCTGTTCATCACTAATTACCAATTAATGCTAGGAATCAATTGTCCCGATCCTGAAAAACACTGGCCAAGAACAAGTCAGGGGACACCACCACTGTCACCAGCTCAGCCACATCCTCAGCACTATGTGGAAATAGGAAATTGTGTTACTTTCATAAAAAGAGTCTGGCTTAAATGGGCAACAAAAATGTGCTCTGCAGTACTATTGCTGACCAAGAGGCAGCTAATCCCACCCCAATATCATTGCCAGGCATGGTATGGTTTTGTCAGAACTGAGGCAAACTAGCAAAACACACAATCTGTGCTTGAACTCTCTCAGAAATAAACCTGCAAAACTAAGCATCAACTTTTTGCCACTAATACTGCTCCTTCCCTCAGTCCTGCTTTATATGTTGTCTTCTGTCTTCAAGCAACTTATCCTGAAAAAGAGCTCTTTTTAAATGCTTTCTGCAATCAAAAGGAAAAATAATCCTCCTGCCCCCTCAAAAAACCTAGGTCTCTCTGTGCACAGAGAGGTCCTCAGGTTAATACAGTGTCTCAGTGTCCAACCAATTAATTGTTTAAGTTTGGCTTGTGAATAAAGCAATGCATAAATGCAAGCTTATGTTGGCAGAAATAAAATAAATAATACCAATATTTGTGGCATTTCTTGCGTATGGACCAAAGTACTCAACAGATTGGTGGAGCCATGGTGATAAGTTTATGAAGGTGATAAATAAGGATTAATGTCCCTGCTATAAGGAAGCCGCTTCTTATTGCTAAGTAATTGAAAGACATTTATCACACAGTAACACCCCCACATTCAGCTGAGCTCAATGGGAACTAAGTTATATCTGACTGCATTAAGATACTGGTAAATACTCATCCAGGCAGCTTCTGTAGCTACATGACAATGTCAGTCTAAGATCTCATTTACAATAGAAGTTTCTATCTCCTCCTTCCTAGTGAAATCAACAGATAATATTTCTTTAATGTCATTTAAATGCCCACTTGACTACTTGGAATCCAGAGTGGTAAATTCTTCAGTGAATGAGAGCTTAGAAAAAAACAATCACCAAGGAATAAGAGCTGAGGAAGATTGAAGGGGAGCCACAAACCCATGATTTGTTGGTTGCTGGGCAGAACCACTGGCGGCATTTTAAAACAATGTCATTAAACTTAGAGTAAAATGCTGATACTTATCAAAGGACCATTTATATTTAAGACTAATTGGACATAAGGAACCAATAAGGTATGTAGCTGAGTATAGCAAGACTGCCTACTGCTGAAATAACTGCTTTTCTATTATGATTGCAGTTTTTTAAAATGATTTTTTTTTTTTTTTAACAAAGAATTAACTCAGGTTTAGAAAATCCTTTCCATTTGCTTTTAAGTCCAAAAGCTCCTCACCTTTCTCTGGTCAAAAGTAATCTTCATTCAGCTCAGCTACAGACATGCCAGATGCAGTTATTATCTCTACCTCCCAGTTAGGAAGAATTGCACCAATCTACATTATTCTTTGACCTTTGAAGAGTTAAGTGACTCAGTGTATGACTGTTATCAAATAACAAATCAGGATTTTGTTTTTGTAGCAATGGAAACAAATCTCTTCCTTTCATGTAGAGCACTACAAATCACACAACTGGAGGATGGCAGTGATCAATACCCAGAACATTTGCATGTATACACTCATTTTTAGGTATTATTTTTTCACTGGATAGCATGAAAATTGTACTAAAGCTCAGGTAACTGCAAAACATTTTGCAACATCCTCTCTGTGCTGTATTTCTTATTGTAGTCACAATGAAATGAACCATTAAAAGTGATCCAATTCACTGAACCAAACAACAAAACCCTAAAATTAGAAAAGGGATGCCTAGAGCAATATGCTGTTTTTCCTTCACTCTTGATCTCTGCTTTTTTTAAAAAGAGAGTTGTTTTTCTAATTCTTCCTTAAGACTATTCTCCTAACTTCTGGATTTTTTAGGACTTCCAGCTATGCAATTTGGATGGAAAAGTAATTTGTGTATTTTTATGACTGCCAGTCTGTGTAGATTACAGATGGGTAAATTAAATTAATCCTTTGTTTAGAGAAAATTGCCTTACCAACACTAAACATAACATCAGACTAAACTAACCGAGAATGGGATGCTTCATTGCATTACTCAGTACCTCCATATGCTTCTTTCTTGAATATTACTTGATCAGTTATTTAACGTTCTTGAGTCACTTATCATTCTTAATGATTCTTCTGGTTCCATATTCTGAAATGCTACTTTCATCTGCTTAAACTGCTTTATTTTTTTGTGGATAATAGAAGGAATATGGAACTAACAATAATGGTGCAACAAATAGATCAGTATATGCAGTCCTTCAAATTATTCTCTTTTAATCTCTGGGGAAAAAGAAGGGATTTTGAAATGAAAAATAAAAATGTCCCTAGAAAAGATGCCAAATTTGACATCAAAGGAAACAGGCTCAGGAGGGATAACATGGTCCAATTCTAAGTGTGATTGAATCATATTTCATGTGCAGTAAAGCACGTAAGGAAATACAGAATTGAAAGAGAATGCATAATGGGAATAATAGAACATGGCAAAGGTGAAAATGCACATAGAAATCGATGGTCTGAATATTAATAAGCACAAAGAAAGAAAACAGGGTAAAGAAGGCAGGTTAAAGGTAAGAAAAAAGAATTCAAATAAAGGGGAACAAAAAACAGCCCTCACAGGATTCATACAGATATTTGGTTTTTTTCTTAATTTAACTGAATCAGTTTCCATATTCTAAAGGGATGGGAGTTGCCACATTAATATAAATGTATCCATCATACACTCAAATTAGCCCAAGCCCTTAGCCTCAGAGCGTGGAAACAAGGCAACATTTGGTGAAGCACAGGTTACATACCCTGATTACGGTTTCACAGAAGGTCATCTTACTCAGGATGATGCAGAAAACCAAGCCCTTTGTCCTGTCCCATGGATTTCTCAAACTAACGACCCACCTGATGCACTCTGTAGGTTCCACTAACCAGCTCATGGTCATCTTCAACACAAAAAGGACATGGAACTGTTGGAACAAGTCCACAGGAGGGCCATGAGGGTGATCAGGGGACTGGAGAAAATCCCATATGAGGGTAGGATGAGAAAGTTGGGGCTGTTCAGCCTGGAGAAGAGAAGGCTGCTTGGAGACCTCATAGCAGCCTTCCAGTATC